>VZTT01005562.1:69519-83026 GCA_013400855.1 Buphagus erythrorhynchus | reverse complement strand
TGCTCAGTCACCCACACACTAAAGATGTTTTTCCTGATATTTAGATAGGACTTCCTGTACTCCTGTTTGTGCCCATCACTCCTTGTCCTGTCACTGGGCATCACTGAAAGGAGTCTGACCCCATCTGCTGACATCTCCCTTTAAGATATTTGTAAACATTCCTAGGGTCCCCTCTCAGCCATCTCTCAATCTAAGCAGGCCCAACTCTCTCAGCCACTCCTCATAAGGGAGAAACACCAGTCCCTTAATCATGTTTGTGCCCTTCTGCTGGACCTTCTCCTGTAGTCCCTTGTCTGGTGCAGAGGAGCCCAGAACTGGACATAGCACTCCAGATGTTGCCTCATCAATGCAGAGTAGAGGGGCAGAATCCCTTCCTTANTTCTTGGTCACAAGGGCACACTGTTGGCTCGTGGTTATCTTGTCCAACAACAAGTTGTCTTTGCCTGTCTCTCATCTAGGCTGTCAAGAAGAACTGAGGCTGATTGGAAATAAAATTATTTTGGAGGATTCTCCTGGGAAACTCATGCTGTTGATATATGGTACATATATGGTACATTTCTTCCTTCTGGATTGCTAGTTGAGGACCAAGAACTTTCACTCTGCATCTGCCCTGTTTAGATTTTGATGCTTTGTTTACATTAAAATCTCCTGTTTATATCAACTTCTGAGTCTGTTGATGACTTTAATCTGAACTTGGACTTAAAATTAGTTTGGAGGGTCATATTTTTAAAATTAAATGTGCTGGAAAAATTACAAGAGTATGTTCTTCCCTTGACTCAGAGAGATGAACTATCATCACATGTCAGTGAGAATTCTCAATGGCTATGTGTATTACATCTTCTTTTCTTTTGCTAATAAATTGAGCACTCAGGAATGGCTACTGTTGAGGGCAAAGTGCCAATCTTGATCAACCAGTAAAGCCATTCACCTGAGGAAATGTTGTATTTCAATGAAGATAATAACCCATCTGTTCGGTTATCCTTTACTGCTCATATTTTTTCATCTCACTTCTCACAAAGGGTGAGTGATGTAGGCTTTTCAATCCATTTGCTGCTGTTTCTTCTCCCCTTCCACTAATATATTACTAGTACTAATTCTTTTTACGTGATTCTTCTGCCTTATGAGATAGGAAGACTGAGTGATATTGGTTGGCTGTATAACAGTAGTAGAGGTTAAATGAAGAAAACATCTTTATTGTTTGACTGTACAATGTCCCAGTGAAAAAAACATGAGTTTTCCTCATTTTGAAATGTACAGTACAACCAAATTTAATAATCCCTAAAGAGATAATTATCAGGCTGAAGAATGGAAAGAGGAAACAACTGGTCATGACCTCTGCAATAGCTGTGGGGCAGGAGCAGGGGTTGATGTGAACCACCTCTTCTTGCACTGAAATCCTCACTGCAAACCCTGCTTGCAAGTAGAACATATGGGATGTTTTAATTCCTATCAGGTTGGAACTTCTTATTATCTTAGGCCTATGTCCCAGTGTTAAGGGTACTAGGTGTAGAGTAAGGAATCTGGTATTGTATTCTTGGCTCTGCCACTGACTTGCTACATCACCCTACTGGATTTATTTAACCTCTATGTCTTAAATTGTCTTCAAAATGAAGGTAATTTTACCTGCTTTACATGGATGTTGAGATTTATGTCTTTTTTTTTAAATGATAGTACTGTGTCATCTCTAATGACCAGGCTGCTTGTCATTATGCTCTTGAACTCTATTTCATAAGTCTTTAGTGGTAAAAACTATTGTATTTAGTGTTAAACTGGTGGATATTCTGGCCTTCCTTTCCCAGAGACATTTATTCATTTGCTATTCATGCCCCTGTCATAGTGCTGCAGCAGTACACAATGATCAGTTGCTGCAGTGTAACATATGCCAGCTCTGAAAGGGCTTGAGCCAACAGCACTCAGAATAAGTGAGTTTCTTAATGTAACACATGGCTGATAAAAAGAGAAAGATAAATGAAGCCCATAATTCATTCACTGTTTGCACTTTCTGGTAGTGAGACATATCAGGTTACTGAGTAGGATTTTAAATGCAACCCCCTTACTATTTGTTATTAACTGCCCCCCCCCCAACAGGTTATATCAAACGCAGTGAAAGGAACAGTTNNNAAAGCAACCTTTAAAAATGAAGTGCAACCAAGCACTACAGTTAAATGAGATCACTTTCCTTTTAGGTTTGTTATTTTCAATCAGACCTTATATAATGAGAATTGAAATTAAATTAAAAAATTCTTTGGTGCAGTAAAAATACAAATGTAAAATGCTGCTAATGCTCTTTAACTACACAGTGGCTATCATCATAGCTGTCATTGGGGTTGCTAAAAAACTGATTAGATGAAGCATTGCATCCAGAAGGCCTGTGCACACGTTAATGGATTTTTGTGCATTCTGTGGTTAACCAATTAAAATTCATCTAAGTACTGTGGATTTGAAAGTCTGATAGAAGCACAGAATTTATTGATTTCCTGTTTCAACCTACGTTGTCTACCATGAGACAGAGCAGAGAGAAAAGCTGAGTTACAGGTGACATGGAAAACTGTGATGGGACAGCAAGTGCAAATAATTGTGTAAGATGCAACTATGCATAGAGAAAGATGGGTGGGGAAAAGGGCAATATGTTGAGAGATATTTCCACTGTCTTCTACAAACTGTTCTTGAAAACTTTTGGCCTTTTTTTTCTGCTCTAACACAGAATGCAGCCCTCATGAGGGAAGGAAGACAGACACTAATCTCTTCTCTCTGGTGAGCAGTGACAGGACCCAAGGGAATGGCCCTTGGTGTGTCAGGGGAGATTTAGGTTGGATATTAAAAAAAAGTTCTGCATCCAGAGGGTGGTTGGGCACTGGAACAGGCTTCCCAGGGAAGTGCTCACACACCAGCCTGACAGACTTCAAGAAACATTTGGACAATTCTCTTGGGCACATGGTGTGACTCTTGGGGGTGGTCCTGTGCAGGGCCAGGAATTGAACTCAATGATTCTTGAGGGTCTCTTCCAGCTCAGCTGTTTCTCTGATTCTGTGATTCTTACATTAATTTAAGAGTTATGCAGTTTTTGACTTCACAGATAAGAGATTTTGGGAACCTTGTGTTGTTTAGTAAATCCATGAACAGTGTGAGAGATTTGCATGACTTCAGAAGTGCCCTTTCTCCGCCTATGATATCATCAGGTAGGAACAAACATTATACATTGCCCAGTAAGCCACAAGCATCTGGGAAATTTCATGTAGCAGACTATTTTTCATTTACACTTTCATGTATATAGTATAATATTAGGGGGTACTGATTTATGAATACTGAGGCTTAAGTTGGGAGAGAGAGATATTTTATAAGGTGAACAAAATTTTAAAAATGAAGGGCATTTCTACTCCTGCCCATTGACATATTCTTTTATGGACTTATTCTGTAAGATTTTGTTGAAGTATTTTGCATAACAGAACCTGAGAATTGGTGTTAATGCAGCACTATAAGAGAGAAGACAGAGTTTGACTAAACTTCATTTTTATTAAAAATTAATAAGTTTTTAAGGCCAGCATCATCAAATCTGATTTATAGCAGACCATCAAATTTTAGTCAGTAATTTCTATTTTAAGGCTGATACCTACATTTAAACAACAGGCAGTCTTAATTTAAAGCAAATACATGATGGAGATGCTGATACTGAAGGCATTTCAGCATCACAGTTGAAGCAGTTCTGTCAAGGACAGCGTGGATTCATGGGGTCATGACTGATACAGGCACTAAGAGAAGGCCTTGGGTTAGCAGTGGTCATCCTGGCTGATGCATGGCTTACATTTATACATGTGTGTGTGGACTCACTGTGACCCCACTTCGCTGCCAGCCAAGTATGTTCTCCATTTACTGAAATCCTGGAGCTAAAGGTGCTACAAACAGTTCCAGAGCTGATGAATATTCATGTATGAATGTATGAAGCATGGTGGGTCAAAACACGTTGAAGGTCTTGCTTAAAGGTAAACCTTCTTTCTAGAACAGATTTCTATCAGCAAATTAGTGAATTTAGTGTTGATTTTGTGCTCAAATCTATCTTTCCTTTGGTTTCCTTTGAGGGTTAATGCTTTTGTCTCACTGTGTCTAAAATAGTTTTCTTAGGACAGTTGACCTACTGTTGGCACCGTTCTGAAGGTGTTGGTGTTTATACCATCATGTTATCCAAATCAGTCTTAGGTGTGATTGAAAGATTGTTTTGGGAAGAGGGACAATTTTTTCTCAAAAGATGCCAAAATATCCCATATCCCTTTGTAGCTCAGACAAAGCCTTGCTGGTTAAGATGTAGTTCAGGCTATGAGTTTTTATTCATTTTTTATGGCTGGCTGATGGTTTCTCTCTGGTATTTAGGATCTTCACTTGCCAGACATTTTAGTTGTGATCTGCTGTGGTTCACTCTATTGAACACAGCTGCACATACCAAGCTGTATCAAAACACTTTCATTTATTACATTATTTATTATATGTGTTGGTTGGGAAGAAGGAACTTTTTCTGCCTGCATTTTCCTTCTGAAGTATGGTGAATACACAGCTCTCTCACCAACTGTTTCATTTTTCTTTTCTGCATTTCCTGGCAGGATAAACTTGTGCTTTGAGAACCAGGCTGACAAATAAGTGCAGTAACTAGGAAGGCACTGAGGAAGTTCACTGTTACCATTATGTGACAGTAAGGATGTTTGAAAGCTCCTGGAGATACTTGGTGTAGAATTCTCACTTTCCATTTGCAAAAATGCAACAGATTGTCAAATCTAGAAGAGATTGCCTGCTAGGAATTCAGAGAAATTAGAACTCCTAAATTTTTTCCTATTTAGTATAGGAAGCATCTGTGCATGTGTTCATATGCCAGGTACAGTTTTGATGGCTGCATTATATGTGTAAAGGCCTTCTACCCCCTTCACTGCTTTTTTTTTCTTCAGTAAATTTGACTCGTATGTCCTGACAAAATAGGGTATAATTCTGAAATGTAGATTTTTTAGTTTCCATCTGTTCAGATATTCCTAGACACCTGATATGTGTTTTAATTATCTGAATTCCAAATTAAGGACCTAATTCAATTTTAATTCCTATTTTGTTGCAGATGAAAAGCCCTTCGCCTTCACAAAAAATGAATTTTATATGAGTGAAGGTGAGAAGAAGACACGTTTTCTAAATCTAGTCAGAAATGTTTGCTGTTTAGACACTGATTGGATGCTTTCAGTGAGTGAAACACAAGGAATTAGGGTGTTGTAGCTGTGTGAAGAATCTGTGTTAATAGATTCAGTGGGTGTCACCTACCCACAGTCTGTGGAGATAAATCCAACTTTCTAACTTTACAGAAACTTCCCAAGCAAGGCATATCTCTATGGCTAACCAAAGCAACAAAACAATTGAAGCAGGAGAGAATGATTTTCTATTTCTTCCTTCCCATTTCTCATAGAAGAGGTGCACTGCTCTATAAGTTACTGAATTAGAGGATAACTGTTCTTGAGAGTTATATCAAAGAATGTCAGAGCAGTTCCACTAATGACAATGGCTATCTGAGGGAATATTGTAGCCAGGGCATCACGTCAATAATGAAGTAGTCTAAAGTACTTTTAAATTATATTTCTGCTGACTCTAGTTGAAAATCCATGTCATGTAATAGAGCTGTAAGTGCTATTCTAAAGGTTCTTGTCAAGACAGTATTCTCTGAAAGTGAGCAAATCATCCTGAAGGGTGCTCTGCTAAATGGATTTATAATGTATTGTTGTCTTAATGTGCATGTCTTCTGATGAACACATTCTGATCTGATTAAGTGCTGATTTTCACTTGCTTTTAAATTACAGGGCAATGATGGCTCTGTGGAATAAGATTTCTGTGGCTCGTTCAAGAGCATCAGTGAAGGAGCACTACAGTTTTAGAGATCTCTGTCTTGGTAGATCTTGTTGGCAGAAAGTTTTCAATTAAAACACCTTTTGCTAATTTTTCACTTATTACACTGCTTTAAAAGCCGGTCTTCTGAAGTCAATGCAAAATATTCTGTTTATAATAATGGGTAAAGTCTTGGGTATGGTATGTGGTGATGGATTATCATTACAAGAAGGAAGTAGGATTGATTTACCTGTGAAGCTGTTTGTGAGCTTACCATTAGGATCACCTTCTTCACAAACTCCATGTCTTTCTGCACTCTGTTTTACTATCATGGATGTTTTTCTCTTGTTTTTCTCATGTTTAAACTCTTATTATACTTAGAAAAAATTCTCCTTGATTTGGCTTTTGGCAAGCTATAGAGGATTCTCATCTACAACTACTGATTTAAAATTTTGTAGTCAGAAAAAGGACATTCCAGATGGCACCTTTTTGTGTATAAAGAGTACAATATGCTTTTTGATTGTGTGGAAGTGTACTTTTCTGTCTTTATTATAGCATTATGTGTCATTTTCTGCATAATCCCAAAGTTTGTCCAAATGCTGCTCTACCAGTTCTAGCAATGGAATAACTATTTTTGTTTGCTTTTTAACTGCAGCTCCTTTTAGAATGAACCATTCTTTTCATAGATACTTGTTAATTTACTTCTAAAGGAGGATTAATTCATTTATTATTTTCCTGAGAACCTACAACTGGTCAACTTCACCTCTATGCCTGGGAAAATCATGGAACAGATCCTCCTAGGAGCTGTGCTAAGGCACAAGGAGGACAGGGACATGATTAAAGACAGCACAGTTTCACTGAGGAAAAGTCCTGCCTGACCAAGGGTAATCCCTGGTATCAGCACAGGCTGGGGGATGAACAGATCAGAGCAGCTCTGGGGAGAAGGACTTGGAGATGCTGGTGGGTGAGAGGCTGGACATGACCCAGCCATGGGCACTCCCAGCCCAGAGAGCCAAATGTGTCCTGGGCTGCATCCAAAGCAGGGTGGGCAGGAGGGTGAGGGAGGGGATTCTGCCCCTCCACTCTGCTCTGGTGAGACTCCACCTGCAGTGCTGCATCCAGCTGTGGGGTGTCAGCACAGGAAGGACATGGACCTGTTGGAGTGAGTCCAGAGGAGGGACATCAAGTGGATCAGAGGGATGGAGCACCTCTCCTGTGAGAAAAGGCTGAGAGAACTGGGGTTGTTCATCCATGACCTAAGTATGGCCTTCCAGTAGCTGAAGAGTGTTCACAAGAAAGATGGAGAGAGATTTTTACAGGGTCATGTAGTGAGAGGACATAGGGTAATGGTTTCAAAGTGAAAGAGTGTGGGTTTAGATTAGTTATGAGGAAGAAATTCTGTCTGTGAGGGTGGTTAGGCACAGGAACAGGTTGCCCAGAGAAGTTGTGAATGTCCCATGCCTGGCAGTGATCAAGGCCAAGTTTGCTGGAGTCTGAGCAACCTGATCTGGTGCCAGGAGGGTTGGAACTAGATAATCTTTAAGGGCCCTTCCAACCCAAATCACTCTATGATTCTATGATTTAGAAATAATCCTGTAGTATGAAGTGTTATTATTATCCCCTTTTCACAGATGAAGTGATTCACAGTGAAGGGGATATACACTGAAATTTTGGTCAAAGTACAAGTTAATGTGTGTGTGATTTAAGAAACTCAAGGCTTGTTTTCTCAAGGACAGGAAGAGAGGTCATGGTGAGTGATGACCTATTGGCCAGTGTGCCTCATTCCCTTTCATAGGCTGGAGAGGCAAATCCATGGCAAGCAGAGAAGGGCTCTGCCAGAGCAGCCTTGATTTGAACAGCCTTAGCAAGGAGACCAGATAACATCTCTTCCAGCATTCCCTGCCTGATAGCACTTTCAGCTTCTGTCACAAGTTTGACAAGACCTCTCACACCATGCCCCACAGAGATCTTATTCTGCATAGAATTTATTCTTGAGAAACAAATGAGGTAGATACAGTCCTGTAGAAAAAAGCCCTTCTACATGAAAGTCAATAGTAATACCAACAGAAATGCTGAGTTCAGATTCAAAAGGCAAATAAAAATCTTCTGTTTGGCAGACAGAGTAGCTGTGAAGCAAAGGGTGTACAACAATACTGTAACAAATCCTTTCTCATTCTTTCTACTGCTGCAAAGCCTATGTTTTGGGAAACTGTTGATTCAGCAGCATTTTCCATCAGTATATTCTGGCTTCAGGTACCTTTTTCCTTAGTGCTAATTCTGTTTCTTGTGCCAGTTGAGTTTGTTTTCATGTTTAGCCTAAGCTGAGTGCAATAGTGCATGTGGTCACTACCTCATGTGACCCATTGGGAATGCAGAAGTGTGCATGTGTTTGTGTGTGTGTGTCTGTCTGTGTGTCTGTCTGTGTGTCTGTGTGTGTAGGGGCAGCTGCTCTGTAGTTGACCTCCTGGGTAAATCTGACCAGTGATTGTGTTGCTGGACTATGATTGTGTTGCTAATGCCATACACTTCCTAAAACTAGAAACTGTATGTGACTCTCTGCTTGGAAACACAGAGCAAGCCTAGAGAGGTTCAAGAGGCAGGCACTGTAATGCTGAGGGAGCTGTTTCGATCTGCAGTTCTGCCTTGCATTGTTTTGTTCTCTTTTTCCTTCCTCAGCCTGTGTCAAAAGAATACTCTAGTGTCTTAGCCTTAGAAAATACCCTCAAGGACACCTTCATCTAGATTTCCATAACGTACCAAAAGCAGATGACCAGAAGTCCCAAAGCCACTTATTGCTTTCTTTAGTGCTTTGGAAACATAACTGCAACTTTTTGATCATTTATTTAAAATGTGCCTGTGAGTTAAATAGAGCAACAGCTCAGCAAAAGAATAGAGAAGCTGTTGTTCAAACTTCCTTGAAACAGTGTTTTGTGCCTGAGCGTGACAGGACCTCTTGTAGGGATGAAAGCTTAGAGAAGGAAAGGATTGGTGTGACCTGACGAAAAGGGACTTGAATACACCCTGTGCCTATGTAACATGTATAAAATGCCCCCCTGCTATGAAAAGTTGGTAGTTGTAATAAGGCGACTGGAAATAACCAGGATGATCTCCTTTGATTATCTGCCATGGACAAAAGAACATGTCATTCCCATGGGGCTTGGCTGGCTCTGTAGATGGGCTTTTGTCTGCTTGTCTCTGTGCATGCTTACTGAGGCTCTTTTTGCTCTGTTAAACTCGTGGAAATTAGGGTCTTGATTACCAAATAATTCTTAAGTCCTGCAGATTGTCAGCAATTTTCTTTCATGTTGTGACTTTCACTACAGAGTCAGAGACTACTCAGTAGATGTGAGTCTGCAGTGAAGGGTTTTAGGGTTTTGCCTGCCTTGACTCCATTTGAAGTCCTGCAGCACATAGGACAAATTCTTACAGGGTTTTGGAGGGTGAGACGGTGAGGATCATAATAGGTTTTAGATTCAAGTCAGATGTGCAAATTCATATTTGTCCTGCAGGAAAAAGTTTAGAATCCAGTTTAATCACAAAACAGGTTGAAAATTTAACTGGAAATGTTTTGCTTCACAAAGGGCATTTAAACAGGACAAAGCCCAGATTTCACTTAAAATCATGTGACCAGGCTTGCATTTTGGGCTATCATACCTTGGATATATCAGGGCTTACTGGCATAATATTGCCGCTATTTAAATATGGTAAATGATTTGAAGTCAGACTACAGATTCCTTTTGTTCATCCCAAAAACAAGGTGCTGAAGTCTCACTTCAATTAAATTTACATCTTAAGCATGTTTATAGGATGCAGCAGAGTCTCGCAGAAATATAATCTGCAGATCCCTCTTTTTTTCTTGTTGCCTCCTTGCCATCTACCACCATAGGGCACCACATAATGATGTCTGATCCCTGAGCTAGGATGCAGATACAAGTTTCTGGAGTGACATATTCTATGATCTGCCCTGGCCCTTGAAGCAAATTAAGTGCTGGGCACTCACTCCATTTTCCCAGCAAAACGTTTTCCAGAAATAAAATGTTCTATTGAAAAATCATTTTGACAACAATGTCCCAAAGAGCCTCCCCAGCCAGCTTTATGTGCAGTAAAATGAAGTTAATAACAGGGAAAGGCTTATCTAGAAAACAGGAGAAAGAACTGTAAGCAGTGTGTCTCAGAACAGACTGCCAAGTATTGATTGTTTGGGATAAGGAACAAATAATAATAATCTGTTAGTCACAAGTGGAATACATAGAGTGCTCTGTTTCTCCTGAAGCTGAGACATAAAGCAGAGAAACTTTACAAGTGTCTGTCAAATCAGCTCAACTGAAATAAGATGTATCTCCTGATAGCAGCAGCAGGCTGTCAGCTGTGTGACATCTGAATAAAATGCTATTTTCCAAAGATTTCTTCAAGAACAGAAACATACAAGCAAAAGAGAAGAATACAAACAAAAATCCTCCACACACAGTCTCTTTATTACCAGTGCCTGATTTTTAAGTGAGAAACACTGCTGCTACTTCTGAACAGATATACTTCTGAACAGATATACTTCTGTGTTTGATGTCTCTTAGAATCACTGAATTTGTCATCAGGTTTTTTGCAAGATGACCAAGCCCAACAGCAAAGGCTGGACGCTATTCTCCACTGTTGGATAGGTGTCCTTTTTTCTGGGTCATCTGCAGCATAGGGGAAAGAATAAACTAGAAACAGTCTAAGCCCTGGAAGAAGTGCAAAGCTGACCTCATTTCTGCAAAATTTATTTTTCACTAGACCTCCAAGGGGGTTAAGAGGATGCATAAATTACAAAGTTGTTGGCTCCCATGTGAGGAAATACTGGAAGAACAGCAACATGTGCGATCATAACTTATATTTTCCCTGCTCTGTTTCTATAACCAGGCTCTTTCTTAGACATTCCCTCTGATCTTTTTCCCTTCCTCCTCATCTAGTTGCTGTCTCTCTGCCTGTGGCCTACTGTTGCACTCTCCCCAGTGGCATTTCTCAGTCCCAGGCTTCAAATTCCTTGTGCAGTTTCCACCCTTTCCATGAGCTTCTTGTCTTGAGATTGCCAATCACCTAATGTATTTTAGAAATACAGGTTAAATATCTAGTTTCTCTTCCTTGTTGTCATTCATGCTGATCTGCTCATGCAGTCTTTTCTAGGGTCTTCTCCCTCATGCACATTCCAATCCCAGTCTGCTTGTCCTCTGCTCCACTCGCTGGTTCCTGTGCTGGATGCTGAATAACACTACATGTGGATTATGACTTGTAGCACTGGTCATGGAGAACTACTTCCAGAACTGCTGTCCTGCATGCTGCAAGGGAACAGGATGATCTTGTGCCACCTCCTCCACTTCTTACTTCCAGTAACAGATGTGCAGATTTAGAGCTATTCCTGAGGAACTCCTTTGGATATCAAATGCAGTTTGATCATGTCAAAAAACCTTTTTTCCTAGCTTTGTCAGCCTGCCTGTTAGTCTAGACAGACTATCAGGCCATAGAATAGGGCAATACTGCTTTCCACACCTGAGCTGGGCTGCTGAGAGCTAACACAGCTATGCCCACAAGGGGATTTATTCAGGTCACAACACCAACTCTGCCTTCTGGTCTGGGCAATATGTTTTCCATCCATTATGCCTGAAAAGGGCATCTACAGCATAGCAGTGACTCCCCGGTTTAGTCTCTGTATTATCCCAGAGCAATAGCTGAAGGACCAATTTTCTTTATTTCAGCATTTCAAGAAGGCAAGAAATCCCTCTTCTTTCTTGGCTTTTTTCTCCAGAGCTTATTATATTAAGCATGACCTGTGTTTTGCTCTGCAGCTGTAAGTGCTGCTTATGCTGGTTGTAGGCAAAATTTCTCAATGAACAGGTTAATCTCTCATCTTCTGAATTCCATAGGGCACAAGCTGACTGACAATGCTGTGGCAATAATAATCACAACTGCGTTAGGTTCCCTGCATTGAGTCACCAAGATGCTTTCAGATTTTAGAGTCAGGAACCATTTGTGACTTTAACTAGAAAAAGAAAGGAGGGAGAAAAGGAAATAAAACTGTAGGGACTCTTAAAAATATTTATCTGACATCCTCTTAATCGTTTACATGATGGCTTGCACATCCTTTTTCAGCTTTTTAATATTAATTACAATAGTGAAAGTTGTTTTATTTTTCTTTTGTGCACAGACTCAAAAGGGACACTAGAACCTCCTAATGTGACTGTGAGATCAATGTCTTGTTCGTTTGGCTTTTGTATGCATGTGCGTGTGCTGAAAACAAACAAAAATATTTTAAAGACAAAACCCATCAGTTATGAGTGTATTACTTTATTAGCTAATAGTGTGTTTGGATTAAAGGTATATGATGAATTGTAGCATAAGCCTTTTTACTCTGATTGCTATTAGAGTTGTTATCAATCCTCAGCTTCTAAAATGAAATGGTTTCACAACTTGTGTGTTTCCTAGGGTTCTGTCCAATTTTGGTTTACAATGTTTTTTTGGAGCTACTGCTTTATTGCCTTTTTATAATGGGAAATAATGACAAGCTTGCCTAAACAGTGATCAGTGGCAAGACTCTTAGTGATTTCAAGTTGCAACAGAATTTAGCTTAATGAATTTAATAACTTTTAGCTTGTCTCAGTTGTCTACTAGTGCTATTATTAATCAATCTGCTGCCAGCTGCTTGGACATTAGCTTCTTGTACTTCATAGCCTTGCTTAATCAAGAAAGTATTGTTGCCTGAGAACTTGGCAAGGACTTTAAGCCAGATTCATATTTCATTTACTTCTGTGAACTTTGAGAAATGGTGTGGATATCAGCGGTGTTTTTCTGGTTATGCCTCTGAATAAATGTGATCAGTATGTGGCTCTTTAGTTCTTAAATTTGTCTTAAGAGATTTATCACATTCACATGGAGCTTTTATGGCAAGCTCTTTATCTGTGAAAACCCCTTTGCTATGGATGCGTGCATATGTGTGGATGTGCATGTGTTTATTATGCATGTTGCATAGAGCATTAAATCTTACCCTTTTCATTTGCCTGGTCCCTGCAGGCCAGCACAATACTAATTACCTTGGAAAATGATTGATGTTTGTTTTAAAGCCAATATGCAGGTGGAATGTGTTATAATTTTCCATTCTTTCATTTATCTGCTTTTAACAGCTGATTGCTTCCTTGCACAGGGGACTGTGAAAGCTTTACTAAAGGAAATATTTGGATACATGCAAATTTAAATCACAATTGCATGATGGAAAGGTCTTTTATTTTTTAAGCTTTTGGTTTTTGATTATTTCCCCATATGATTTGACTGCATTCAGGTTGGCCAATCTGAGAGGGACCTTTCAGAGAGCTGACAAGTGGATGGGAAAAGGCTATGAAAGTGCAACCAAGCACAGAGGTGAATTAAGCTTGTTCAAACATTTAAACGAACTGTGGTGAAATAAAACAACTTTCTGTTTAATTCCTCATGCCAGTGAGCCGACATTGCAGGTCAAATAATATTAAAAAACAAAGTTCAATACGCATACAGGAATGTATTATTTCTATCTCTAATATCCAGCATAACTCTCTGTAAAATTTTGATTGTAGAGCTGTGATTGTGGAGGTAGTCAATGTCATCAGCTCACTCTGTTCCTAATAGGAAGAAGAAAAAGAAGAAAAGAGTTAATGGGACT
>VZTT01005562.1:9962-34937 GCA_013400855.1 Buphagus erythrorhynchus | reverse complement strand
TTCCTTTCTTGCTAAACCTGTTATCACAGAGGCTTTACCACTCTTTCTAATTGACCCAGCCTTGGCCAGTGGCACGTTTATCTTTGGAGCTTCCAGGGATTGACTCTGCTGGACATGGAGGAGGCTTTTAGCAGCTTCTCACAGAAGCAGCCCCTGTAGCCCCCCTGCTATCAAAAAGAGGAACATGCAAATCTAATACAGTTGGATATCTAGTGATTTCTTTTTTTCAAATGGGCACGCATCACTTATAAAATTAGCAGTCAGGATATAGAAACTAAGGAAAGAGAGCATAATGGAATTTTGACTTTTCTCTGGTTCATTTGGAAAGTCTCAGTCATTAAGTTAAAATAGGTGCAGTTAACTTTGTGTTACTGAAGGAGGTGGCCATTTCATGATGTTCATTTGTCCCTGTTTTCTGCTTCTGTAGTTCTGAGATAATTCATCTCTCATCGGTTAGGAAAAGGATGAAGACCTTTTAGTTCAAGTATATAGTTTTGACCTTTTTTATCCACATCCCATCCAATAAGGACAAAATAAGGGATTTTACTGACATAATAAGGACAAAAAAGGGGAGAAGTAAATAGAGCAAAATTAATTAATACAACTTCTAGGATAAAACCCACTGTGATGCTGATTATTTCCTAATGGTTCAGCTACAGTCAATGAAAGTAACATTAATAGAAGTACAATTCATAGGTCTGTAAACAGCTTTGGAAATATAGCTAATACTAGTGTTTACCTAATATTAATTGCCATTACAAAGTGGTTAATGGTTGGAAAGGACTTGAAATAAAACGGTAAGACACTCCTTCACTGGACTAAAGGGGCAAGGGTTACACAGACCCTCCCTCTCCAGAGATATTAGCTGGCTGTGGCTGCCAGCTCCAGGGATGCTGGAGAAGCCCTCATGGGAATACAGACACTTGTAGCCCTCAGGCCAAGTCTCACTGTCCCTAAAGCAGAGGCCTTTGTTATCCTAGATGCATGTCCGGGTCTTTTTCTGATGCAACACAGTGCGCTACTATGCCTCAGATGTCTTTTGCCTGAATCTTGAACAAATAAATTCCTTATTAGGGGAAGAGGTATTGTACAGACAGATCCATGTGATATATTGTAAAAATGGTTGCCAGAGCCTTTGAAATAAATGTGAAAAGAAACAGCTGATGTTTCAAAGCTGAATTGCAAATCTTGTAGCCCTGCAAAGTTACAAATATGCAAATCTTATTACACATCTCCTGAGTGACTACATTAAGGTGATTCATGAAGATACAGAAAATTCATCCCTGTCAGCTGGGGCCAAGAAGGACAAATTGCCCAGGAACGTCCTATTATGCTTGTTCTTAGTACTTTTAAAATGACAGCTGACATTTATTTCTAAGATGTTATAACGCACAACATTCTCTGCTACTATTGAGCTGTGAACACCTGCATTCAATAATCATTTGCATATCTCCTCTTTAATTCAAGGATTTAGATTCCCTTTGTAAATATTTACCAATTAAGCAGCTCAACAAACTAAGCAGTGGGAACATATTGATATATTTTATAGTTGTGCAAAGACTACTGGTAAGTTAAAGGATTTATCCATAGTTTTATCAAAGGTCAAAGGAAAGTGAAGTGTCAGGACTCGGGTGTTTAGCTGTATATAGGCTTCAGTCAGTCCATTTTTTACATTCTCATTTCTCCATGAGTAATATACTCATCAAAATGGAGAAGTCATTTTTCAGGTCAAGTTTTACATGCTCATAGCTTTTTTTAATGGAGAGATGTGGCTATTTTGACCCTCTAGTCTGACCTCTTGTGGAATACAGAGGGTTTCTATGAACAGTTCTTGCTTCACCAGGGTCTGTCATGGACTACGATATTTCAGGAGGAAAACAAAAACAACAATAAAAAATTACAACTCCTTCAAAACTCAGTGATTCTGTGAAGGTTCCGTCAATGGAGAATTCACTATACCCCTGGTAGAGTTGTGGCACTGTTTAGGACCCTTACTGTTAAAGCATTTGCCTTTTTTCATTTAACTTCAATTTCTAAACATTTTCTGCTTTTTACCAACATAATTAATTTCATGGGTTTAAAGTTCTTGAATATTGTAACTGATACTCAACTTATCTACAATTTTTTTTCCCCAAGAATATTGATAAGTATTTATTTTATGTCTGTGGATATTTTTATTATATTTACAAATGTCTGATCTCCTTATTAAATTATATTAAATTCTAAGACAGATCTGTTGGTAAAGATATGTTAAGTTACACAGGATGGATATTTCCTTTGACATTTGCCTATAAAATTTATTATCCTCCTGTTCATGAATCTGGAGACAAAGATTATAGATGTTATTTCCCCTTCTCAGTGTTGGTAATTGATTTGGATATTTTGTCAAATCCTTTTAGATTTAGAGTTATCTCACCTCTGATAAAGAGTGTCAGGATTGAGTATCTCTTCAGCGAAGACATTTGAGCAGTTAATTCTCATTATTTTTATTAAAATATTTTCTTGTTTGTGTCTTTTTATTATTTTTCCCATGAGGATCTTAACTTAGACTCAGTGAACAATGGGGGGAAAAAGCATCAGTTGTGAATTATTCTGCCCTGAAATGTCTTGTGTTTCCTTCTGAAAATGTTAGAATGCAAATATTTGAGGAAAAGAGATGCTGAGAGGAGTGATTCAGGACAAGCAAGATTTCAGTTGTTAATATTGGAATTTAGAATTGGTATGATGGTAAGCTGCATAAGTATGTGCATTGATTTCTATTTCCTTTACTGGACAGTGTATGCAGCTCTTCAGCACCATAAACTAGAATAATACCAGTGAACAAATTTGGATGTCATTAAAGGATGTTCATTATTCACAACTGACAGCTAAGTGAAATACACATTGAAATTTTCACTGTGAAATACACAGTGAAATTTTGGGTTCAGTGGTACTACTTAATCTGATTCAAATTCAAATTTAAAGCCCAAATGCTGATACAGTTCCATGTAAGAAATACATTTGGGACATTGCTCTGTTTATTGCTAAAAACAGTGAAGTAAAGTAGTCAAAAGTCATAGAAGAAATACTAAATTACGGATTGTTTTCTGCCTGCTTGTCCTGCTTACTTGCTTCAGTTGTGCCTGAGTATTGCCAGTGAGTAAATTAAAATACAGAGAATGCAGAGCACACCTATGGAGGAAAAAACTGATGTAGGTTATATGCTCTTAGTGGATCCTTTAAGGTTCATAAGAGTCTGGTTCATTACTATTTTTTTGTATTTTAATAATCATGACCACTTGGACATATGTTAGAGAGGACAGCCTACCTTTTTCTGTGCCATTATCAGGGATGAGGATCAGCACTTAACTCTCTCATTTCAGAAATTTAAAACTGTTTAGGAGGATTAATTTCTTTTTGCAACACAGCTACTTCATAGGATGAGATGATTCCTTGCATTTTTTTGAGAAAGGAAATGTATTTGGTTAGATGTTTACATATTAAACATGTAGCCTCATCCACCCTTTTCTCTGTCCAAACTCCAAGTTCAAACATTTTCCTTCATGCTTCTTATAAAATAAAATGGCCCAGGACAAATTATTACATTAGCTGTTGACTTGTTAGATCATAAGATTAATGATCTTAAACGAGCTGTGATCCTAAAATAAATGTGACTCAAAACAACAACAGTGACATGGACACTTCTGCTCAGGCATTCCTATATGAAGCCAATGCTTGGTCTCTGAGTAGAAGAGATTGCATGGAAGTGTGCATACTCTTCTCCTTTCAATCTTCTCCTTAGAGCTTTAATGCATTTTTAATATGCACTGGTTGTGTATGTGGTTTCTGTGGCTGCACAAGGGTTTTGCCAAGAAACTGGCAAAGTCCTATGTGACTGATTTATGGATGAATGTTGAACTACACCTGGTTTTTCATTTTTACCACCTGTTTGAGTTTGAAGTCAGTTTTTCAGCCAGGGGATAGGGAAGGACAAAGAGGTCAAACTTCTTATGCAGCATGCTGCAAGGGTTAGAAGACAGACAGTCCCTCCAAGGTACATTTCACTGTCTGAATAACCTTGCAGGGTTCTGCAGTCACAGCATCCAGCATAAAAGCACAGGTGGACATATACCCAAGTAATGCTAGAAGAGCCAAGTTTATTTTCTTTTTTTTAATGGAGAATTCAGGTATTTTCTGCAGTATCTCCTCCAAGAGCTACAGGCAGCAGCCTGAAAAAACTCAGTTAAGTTTGTAAAGACATCTGGAGATGGAAAGTGTTTATGAAAGCTAAATTTTATGAAGATTATGACTATGTTTCACAGACAGGCCACATAAACAGGTGCAAACGTTGAGAATGGAATTGCAAGAGTGGTAACAACAGCTCTAAGTGTATAGTGCATTTATCCAGGACATACAGAGACATCTATTGCAGAATTAGGTTTTCATCTCCTTTTCCCAGTCTATTTTTAAAGAAGGTTAATATCTCCAACCAAGAAATTCTGGGATTCATAAAATAGAGTTACTCCATGAACTAGCTGATATACAAGAGAGGAGTGAAAAAAAATTACTGAAAGGATGGAGTAAAATGTATTTGGAGTGATGAGCATTGAGTAAGACCAGAAACATTAATGAATGATAGGAGTTATGGATGAAGTAAAGGTAAGTGGGAAGTGGAAAGGGACAAGATAAAAATTACTTTCCAGGGAATTTTAGTCTTCACCAAAACACTGCTTTTTCTTTTGTGGCATTGGACAAGTTATTGAGTTTTTTTCCCTATCTCCTTATTGATAAACTGGCCAAAATGAGCAATCAAATGCCTATAATTCCCTCTCTAAGGAAGGTAACAGTATCTGCTAAATGTTTGGGGGAGACATTGGGATTGCAGTAGTTATGGGTGTGGGTCCCAGGGAATGTCCTCATGGCAAGCAGCCTCTGTCACTCACCATGATGTCTGCAGACTTAATTGCAGAAGAGGTCCTTGGTGCTAGCACTTGAGGCAAAGTCAGCGCTGTCCACAGCAGGACTGGGTGTGTGCACCCTGGGGGACATGGTGGCCTTTCCAAGGTGCCTCATGGAGACTTCAGCAGAGTGTTGTGGGTCAGGATGGTCCAAAGTATTTCAAGGATAATCTTTGCTAGTGGATTTTTATTAAAACACATATCTTCTGGTGAAATGCAGAGGGGCAAGTCAACCACATTCTTCTAGGGAGCCCAATAAAAACTTTTCTGGTGCTAGCTCATTCAGTCTATCGCCCTAACTTCCCTGTGAGCCTGTCCTTCCCTGGTGAGGGAACATCATCCATGAGACCTGCTCCAGCTCTAGGAACAGTGGGAGCAGAGCCTGGGACAGCAGCACACACTGAGAGCTTCCACCCCAGCATTGCTTTGTGCCTGACTCTGCTCCTGCTGGAGCCTCCCAGCAAACGGGGCTGCTCCAGGACAAGGCTCCTGCCCAATCCCAAGCCCACCCCAATGGATGTGCACAAAGGGGAGCCCTGTCACAGATGGCAAGGGTTTGGATCTGCCAGGGCCAAGCTGAGCCCCCAGAACCCTCAGCAGAACATGGCTGGGCACTCAGGGATACCCAGTGGCTGTCAGACAGTCAGCACCAGCTGGGAAGGGATGGGGTCTTTCAAGGAGAAGTGTCTTGGATAGAGGTGAGAGCAGCACCTAGCCTTTCTCCTTCTCCTGGTGTGCTTAGGCAGTGTGTGATTTTGGCTCCTGCTGGTGCATGTGAGAGTTGCTGTGTACCAGGAGGTGGATGGAGCCATTCAAGGACAGCATATCTGGTATTCAGTCTGTGACAGCTGGAGCTCTTTGGCTGCAAAGGGTGTTTCCAAGATCCCTTTGGCAGTAAAAATGGGACCTTTCTTGCTGGCAGAGTGATAAGACTCTCAGGGTTTTTTTTTTTTTAACACAATAGGTGAGGTTTGTGTGGATCATTTGTTTGGATGCAGACCTTCAGACTGCCCTTGAAAAGGAGGACTGTATCTGCTGTGCTGTGACCTCTCATGCTGCTCTTGTAAAATGGACACACTGTGGGGCTCGTCATCTGGGCACAGCAGATCCCTTTGGGGATGGATACAGGCTCATTCTGGAGACAGAATGGGTGACTGTATTTTGAAGCAAACTTTTAAAGAGAGTTGTGAGCTTTTTCACAGCTCAATAAGCATGTTGAGAGGCTTATTAAAATAATAACAGCACATTTGTAATAATTAATCACTGGCATTAATAGAGGGATTTTCAGCCAAAGATGCTGAAGTTCTTTCCAAATTTCACTGACCAGAATTGCCCACAGTAAGGAATTGCCAAAATTACCTAATCCATCACCATGTATTGCCACCCCTGACAGCTATTTAATAGTTCACCACATAGCAACTGCTCAGTAGCAATCAGATTGGTGCAGAAAGCAAGGAGTTTGTTGCACGTCCAAGAAAAGGTCGAAAAGAAGTAAGTGAAGGGGTGTGGATATCACTCCAAGATGGACTTGGTCATGTAATAACATCCCCACCTTTTATTTGGGTTCATTCATGAATCTCAGTTTTCTAGCTGTGATTTTACATGCCACTTGAGTTGGATGGCCCTGCTAGCACAGTGGTGCAGAAAGATGTGATGTGCTCAGAGCTACCATTATCATAATTTCCTGATGAAGGCTGGCATTCACACTGACCCTGAGAATCCTTCGGATTCTATCTGGAGTTTAAAGTCATTGATCACTATGATAAAACAAAGCCTTAACCTACACCCTGAATATTAATTTCAGCTCTGTTCTCTGATTTTATTGCCTATTTCTCATAGCCTAAATTGTCTTATAGTGATCTCTGCTGACTGTAGAACAAGACCAGATGTCTAATTTATGTGCCTCAGTTAAATGCCTAAAAGGTAGTTGATACGAATCCAGCCAAAATGCTTGTGAGTTTTTTTATTGCATCTGTCTGCCTTAGTGATATTACACCTGTTTTATCTGAATATATCTGCAGCCTCTCCATATTAAATACGGGAAATTTATCCTCATTATGAAATCTCTCTTGAGAGTCCATTGCTAATGAAATTGCTTCATATTTATTTTTGAAGTTGTATATAAACAACTAGCATTATTAGTATACAATTACCAGAGAGTAATCACAGGATTACTGTAAACATAGTCTACAAAACATACTGCAAATTAATATTCATGCATTTCTTAATCTGCCATTTGGAGCAAAAGCATAAATCCAATCTAGACTTCATCACAAAGGAATAATATCACCGGGGAAAACTGGGATGTTTTGTAATTTAGAGTAATTAAAGAGAAAAGTCCTGTGACTCTTTTCACAGTTCTGGGGGTGCAACTGCTGTGGCTGCTGATGCACAACTCAGCAACACATTGTGTCAGTGATAAGGAAGAAAAGAAAAGCAGCATTAACCATGCCTCTATGCAGAGATATTGCAGCATTCGATTAAATGTGTGCAGCTGACTCCAACAATGTTGCTTGACAGCTTGGTATTTGCAGGAAGTCTAAGGTTAAGGATAGCTAAAGGAATGTGTTTGAATTCTGCCATTAACAAAAAACCATAGCTCTTTTGTTGTCTAAAGCAGAAAAAAATAAGTGAACTAGTAAAACTAGCAGCTCAGAAATCCATTTTGTGCAGCTCGTTCATGTTTGCTCTGCTTAGATTATGTTTTTACACATTCTTTACACAATGGAAATAGACTAGTACTGTAAAATAATGGGAATGATTAAAGAGGGGTAAAGTACTTTCTATTTCATGAATATGATGTTTGGGGGGTGATTTTTAATTACTCATTTTTAGATGTCCAGAAATCAGCTTTGCAAGGGCTAAATGACCATATGTATACAGTTAATAGAAGATGTAAATATGTAACTCGTCCATAACCAAGAAGTAGAAAAATGAAAATTTAGAATTCAAATTGAGATGAGTGAAACTAGGAGTCACTTTTGAAAATTTAACTTACATATAGTCAAATAGAAAGAGTGGCAAAGCAGATTTTTGTGATGCTACTAAAATTTTTGAGAGTTTGGAAGGAGAAAACTGTGATCATTCTACTGCTTTTTAAAATGACATTGCTCCAAGTGTCATCATCAGTCTTACGTGCCCATTTCTGCAGAGGTTTAAGTATTTAAGTGTTTATGGAAAGCCATGGTGGATGACAAGCGATTTGGAACCAAAGACATTTCAGGAACAAGTCTGGTTTCCACAAGACTACAACTGTAAGGACTTGCTTGCTAGTGAGGACTGAGCAAGGCTGTGGTGATAGGAGCCCAGGATGTGCCAACACAGGTGACTGATGTACCGTGTTCCCAAACTCCCTGCTTACTGCAGGTCGCACATGCTCTTGTACTTCCAACTCCAACATTTATTTCTCTTACAGACAAGAAACAGATTGTGGTGTTGAACCGATGTTAAGAAGCTGTGCATATGTTGTTTTGTTTTGCTTTTATTTACTTGCTTTCTCATAGTATTGTTTCTTGTATTACACTGGACACAGGACCGTATGTTGCCTTATGGTCTGGGAATGTGTTTGAAAGAATAAGTTTCATTTTTACAGAAATTCTAACAAAATTAAATGCAATCATGACAAAGCTCTTTTTTTCTTCCTGCCCAAAAAAGACAGTATTTTTCCATTTTTTATTACTTCTGCCTGTCTCTTAATCTATGCCCAACAAATGAGGCAGAACGTTCCCACTGAATAATGTCTCCTTACGTAGATAAGGCTTGTAGTTAGGAACATTTTTATAGAGTTCAGATTTAAAGAGAAAAGAATAGAGATTAAGCAAGTAAGACTAATACATATTTTCCAAACATATTTTGAACGAGAATAATACAATGAAGCAGAATGGTGCTGCATATATGATAGTAAGAAGTGGAAGGAATTTTCAGGTACCAAGAGCTGTACAAGGGGAAGGTTCTTGTTGCAGTAATTGTGAAGGGGCAAAAAGAAAGGTCTGACCAAAAAACTATTTTGATTACCAGGGTCACAGAAACCGTCATGGACCACACTTCTGAAATGTCCAGTGAAAGGATGATATTGTTTAACAGGGAGTCTGAGGCACTGAGGAGAATAAGGGCAGAATATTGGCTTATAATGCCAATAAAAAAGTGATATGTAGCTTTTCATTAACTTGTGTTACTTTATGCAAATCCTTTGGAGATACTTTATGCTTGATGATACAGAACTTTATCCCTTTTATCTCTAAAGATGTGGTCACAAAGGTTCTATAGCTTATGTGGCAGACATAGTTTAAATGTGAATTCTGAAAAACAGATAACAGCAGGAAAGATAAAAAACTTAAGAGTAATGGAATAGAACAACCAGCTGACGAAGTTTAATGAGAAATGTTTCTTTTGAAACACAGCATGGTAACAAGAAAGGATACAGTAAAGAGAGGGGAAAAATTTATGAAGGACATTGTTTTTATAAAGCTTATAGTGTAAGAATTGAGGAGAGTTTAGAAAGTCCCTAAAATCTATCATGGAATCTCTGCACTGCATGTGGCAACAATCAAGGTTTTTCCTCTAGGACATAGACCATAGATTGCAATTTGTATATTAACTTCTTGCTGGACTGAAAAAAAAAAAGGAAAGATAAAAATGATAGCTGAAATATTTTAATCCCCTGATGGGAAATGTGTAGATCTATATATAGAAGAAGAAGAGGAGTAAAAATCTAGGGGTAAAAGGGTAACTTTGAGAAAAGAAATCAAAGGAAAATGCCTAATTTATGCTTGATTGTTCTGTTATTCTTGTTATATTTATGTTCTATGTATTTATTCTGTTGAATAAGGAGGAATGTTGTAAAAATACTTGGGTTTTTTTCCCTTCAGATTTAAAAGGGCATGTGATGATGTATCATCTGCACTCAAAAGTCAAAAAACTTTGGAATCTTTAATAAAACTGTTAGGGAGATACAGCTATCTGATAGCTCTGACAGTGTAGGTAGGCAGCAGATTTTTTTCCTTTTATTTCTTGGTAGGGCTAATAGAAAAGTTGACCACTTGATGCAAATCCATGTTGTACATGCTGATGATTTCATTGCAGAAGATGTAGTGCAATAGACAACTGAGATTTGATGGAAACAGGAAACAAATGGGATTTAGTAAAGCGAATGAAGATAAATTTCTCATGGTTATAAGTCAGCAGAAATGGTCTGGATGAGTATACCCAGAAGCTGACAATCACAAATATCAAAAGACCATAGCAAAGAGTGGCAATGAGGGAGGGGATAAGGACTTAAGCACAAAATACAAATGCATATAAATGCTAAAGGTAATTTAGTTAACCCATATTCAGAAGATAGGTTAAGAATTTAGGACAGTGGGAGACAAACAAGCTACCTCTCTCAGAAGACATTGTTCTGGTGGTGTTTGACCTGTCACCAAACATTGAGAAGGTGAAGGAATAATAAACATCTCTGAGGAGATAGGTACTGGAGGGGGAAAATACTCTATTATTACAATGACTGTGCCCCAATGTCTATATTGTTTCAAAAAGTGGATTGAGTAGATTAGTGTCCCATTAAAATAACATGAGATACTTACAGAGGGAATCTCTACCCCGTGACAAAAGGCAGCAGTCTCTGGCTCTAAGGAAATGCTAAGAGAAAGGAGATTTTGTGGAGAATATAAAACTTGTTATACAAGATATCAGAGCCTCAGTTAGATGGGAGCACATATCATAATGAATAATTCTGTGCTATAAAGGTGATTGAGTGTGATTCAGAGATATTTTCTTCCCAAATTTCTGTGATTGTGTGACAGAGCTTTGTTTATTGATTTATAACCTTTCATTTGTAACACTCACTTTCAGAAAGCATAGGATTTCAGTATTTCTGTCCCTTGTTCACTGGTTGCATGGAAAGTAACAGCAGAAGATGGCAGCAGAGATTGCTGACTCGGTCTCATTTCTTTATATATGCAGCTGAATATGGATGCTTGGTGAACAAGCACAGGGTGAACTTTTCTTTGAAAATATACTGATTTAGTCCTGGGAAGATAAATTCCTGGACTCTAAGAACACATTAATCTGTTCATTTTTTAATGGAAATGATGTGGGAGTTATGAAAGAAAAAACATACTCCTTGTATCTTTCCATATGTCTTAATGGCAATACTTGAAATAGTCCTTGCAAAAGATCACGGACACATTCACTTTGCATGGTCCTCATGCCTTAGTAATAACTCATCAAAGACAGGTGTCCTACATTTTCTGTAAAAATAAGACATATTGAAAGTTATAAGGAAGTTCTGAAAAATTTCATATAAGATTGCTTACATTTCAACAGATGACTCAAAGAACAAATAAAGCCAAAACTATTATTTGTCTAATAGCAACCATTGTAAAGATCTGCCTGTAGGTTATCTCAACCCTCTGATCACAGACAGTTCATGTAGATGTAAGCTTGAGCACATAGAAAGAGTCATGTACTTTAGTTGACCTACTGATAGAGTTGTAAACCAAAGACTTTTGGATACTCAACTTCCTTCTCATGTCACAGAGAAACACACACCCACAGACTCTGTCTGTGTTATCTGGCTAATCCTGCCTCAGGGAAAGCCAGAGCATCATTCCTCAGAGGCAGGGGAATACCAGGATGGATATATTTATAAAGGATGGAGAAGCAGTGCCACTGCTGCCTTGCTGCCTAAAATGTATTTGAAGCAGCTGTCTCTGCTCCTACTCTGGCTGCTGCACAATAATGTTTTTGTATTTTTGCCTGTGCATAAGGAAGCTTGCTTGAAATCTGTCTGTGCTTCTGCTGCTTTTCTAATAGCTATAGAAGAGTCAGATGCTTTTGGGGTTTTGTTTTGGTTTTTTTTTTCCTTTCTCATCCAGCATCTCTGCTTCTGTGCTGAGTATTAACTGTTTCTAGAACTGTATAACTGAGGCTGACAGACAACTTAATTGCTTAAGTAAAGAGAGAAGCATGACTCAGGTCTGCATATTCGAGCCCTCATTAGTCTTCAGAACCTTTCAAATCAAAGAAAAAAAGAAAATCAGTGGGTACATAATATGCTCCCTGGAGGTGACATTTTTAGAGCATCCTTTAATTCTGACAGAAATTTTCCATGATGTCTGTTGAAGCACATTTACTGTCTTTCTTCCCAATTGTTAATGACTGCCACTTGTCAAATGGGAGACCTGTAATAAGAAAAGTTTAGCTAATAGCTCCACAGTATTATATTTTCTGTCTCTCATACTTGCATCTGCTTATCTTTCTGGTGAGTAAAACCGGCTGTTTTATTCTGGTGTTTTCCTTATAATCAGACTGGAGGTCAAAGGATTCATGACTACTATATTAAACACAATAAATTTCTGAAGGAATAAATTTCTGAAGGAGTAAATTCAAGTGTGGACATAATATCTTATGTCAATATTGCTTTATTATTCAGGTTGAAGTAAGAACACCTATATTCCTCATAACATAGATATTTATTTCTGTCATTTTCCTCCTTAATCATGAAAAATGGAAAAAAATTAAATTGAAATGTACTCTAGAATGCAACCTGTTAAACTCTGATGGCTTACAGTCATGGCAGTGTTTAAGGAATTATCCTTTCTGCCACAGAATGCAGTGTTGCAACACAAAGAAGCCATAATTGGTTACATCTTTCTCACTTCCTTTATACATTTGTTTTTTTATCTTGCTAGTGATTCTTTCTGAGAGATTGGTACCTTAGGTTCAGGTTGTATTGAGGTTTTGAAATGATGGATGGGCTTTTCAGAACTTGCAAGAATATTTTGTATGGCTGCTGCTACATTCAAAAGGTAGAGGTGGGAATACTGGTCCTACCCTGAAACTGAGAATAGTTGTGATGTTTTTTCCATTTCCTGGAGCTTCCCTTCATACTTAATTTGGCTCTCTTGTACCAGTCTTTTGGAAATAAAGTGTATAAAAGTGCTGATGATTAGCTGCTATACTCTTTTTTTGCAAATTTTGTTTCCTGTGGTTGCAGGCACCACTGCTCCTTGTCTAGCTGCAAAGGCCTTTCAAGATCATTGTTTGAATATGAGTGTGCCATATTTAACTTTTAAAGTATGGAAACAGCCACAGGGAGAGCCTTTTTATATCCTAATATATACACATCTCAACTAGCTCTGTGATGTCTTCTTGATTTTTCGTTGGTAATAAACTCGATTCAGTAGTAGCTTCTTTTGAAGATGCAAACCTCAAGTATTTGACCTCCATAATTATTCTTGTGAGGATAAAACACATAGCTGGACTTACACCAAAAGAAACTGATATGTTTAAAACTAAGAAAAGAATGAAAAATAATAAAAAAGCCTAACCCAAACCACAGGATTGTTAGGTTAGACTAGGAAAACAATTATTCCCAATGGGAAGCTATTACCTAGTGTCTTAGAAGCTGTTAAAACCATGTAATTGTAGTGGATTTAAGCATCAGACCCACAGCTGTATATAAAAAGAAATATATACTGTGATTTTTTTTCCCTTTTATTTTTTCTCCAAAGATTTAAAAAGTTTATTGGGCTTCACTGATGGAAGTTATACAGACATCACTGAAATTGATGGAAAAAAGGGCCTAGTATTCACCTGAAACATATATATTGTTTTTCTTTTATTTTCCCTTTTCTTGGTTCCAATTTTACCAATCAGCTACTTTTTATTTGAGATTAAACAAAAATATGGAAAACACTAATGCTTAATCAAATATTTTAAAGTTACTCCTTTAAAAATGAATCTTTTTTAGTATTCAATCATTTAAGATATTATTGTTAGCATAATATCTAGCATTTCACAGAAGGATTTGATTCAATAATCTGCCATCTTCTTTGTATTATATTTTGTAACTTTTTTGGGAGAGAATTCCAAGTTCTTAGAGTCCTTTTTTCATGACTTTTAAAATTCTTATATTCTTCATGAATGTAAGTTCTTTCATGACATTGAGAGACAGTCTTTCAAAAATGTGTCTTAATTTTTAAAGAATTCCACTAAAAGCTGAGCTAGATTGAATTGAAATCTGGGAGGGGAGTTTCCCTGGTGACCTTGATTGCCTATGCTTCATTTTTTGAGGTAGAGAGAGGGGGGAAATGACATTTTCATAGATCTCTCTGTAGTGAGTCACAGTAAAATGTTCAGTACTATGAATTGGTTACTTGGGTTTTAAACTAACTGAGAAATAAAAGAATCATTAAGTCACTTTCATAAAGTAGACAAGAAAAGCATTTAGATACTATATTATAACCTTTTCTGTGCTTCTACACATATAGCACCTAACACAACTCTATGTTGAAATGTTGTGCTAAATAATATATACCTTTTATCTCTTTTGGTTGCTGTAGAAACTGAAGCAGGTATTCAATTTGTCTGAAATTACTCAAAGAACTAATACCAGAATTGTGACTGTCTGGGAGTTGCCAATCCCAGAATTACTCCCAACATCGCATTACAAATGTGATACAGTTCTGAAATGTCATGCTGATATGACTTTGTCAGAGCAAGTACACAGAAAAGAAAATATTTGAAATTTAAAATACCTGTAGTATCTCAGAAATTGGCAGATAACAATGTGAGAAAAACACTAAGCATATGGTAAATTCAAAATAGAGATAAAGATGAAAATGTTATGATGTTCATAAGAGATAAATAAAAAGCTTTCTTAGGGTAAATGGATGATTATTCAGAAAAAATAAGGTAGAAAACTCCATAACAGTGTGTAGAATTGGAAAAAGGTGTATGAACAATTATGCAGATACAGGGCTCCTATTGGCTCCCTTTTTTATCTGGAAGTCTATGTACATCACCAATATGGGGTTATAGTCGCAGAGAAATTGAGTTGATGACAACTGACTTCCTTTTCTCATTCTAGTTCTGTGTCTGGTTTTCCAGCTCTGAGAAAACCCCTCAGCTTTTCTTTGTGAGTTGTGATCCCCTCTTGCACATCTTCCAAAGTTTTTTGGGAGAAGCTTCACATAAACGGTCTCATTCTGTGCAGGATGCAGGAAAAGCAAAGGTCTTGTGTGTTTGCTTCTTGCACGTTTATTCTGAGGCAGAGGACCTTGCAGCAGGCACGTGTCCCAGTAGCCATGGCCCCTGACCAGGCAGGTTGGCAGCACGGCTTCGTGGTCACCGTGCCCCTGAATTCACACCTGTGAGTGGGGGACCAGCTGCTGGCACAGGTACGTGCATCTGCTGTGTTCTGACACTAAGAAAGCAAATGGCTCCTACAGGACACCTTTACATGCTTTTCCTTCTAAATTTGAATTTGTTTCAGGTTAAAAATGAGATATGCCTTTCATGTATCTTAGTATGTAATGCAATACTCAGTCTGAATATCAGAGTAAATCTAACTTGGAAAATTCAACAATACCAGCTCCTCTGGCCGCTTAATAATTTCTATCTATGAAAATAAGAGTTTTCTGTGTCCTGCAGGGGAGGAAAAAAGGAAGGAACTGGAAGCATCTAGGCATCCTGTTTATTTGCATCACACAGGTGAATAAACTCAGTTAACAACAAGTCCAAAGTGAAGGCTATAGATATGATGGGAAAAAAAATTATTTTACAGCCCATCTGTTCTGAATTTTCTGTGTATTTTCAAAGTAAGGTAATCCCTTGAATGTTTTTAATGAACTTTTTTTGACTAATGCTAAAATATGTCATCCTCATTCTGCAGGTCTGTATTGATATTAATTTTTATGTGTATAATTTCAGATTACATAGTGTGATTATATGCTATATAGGACTTGCAACAGAGAAGCATTTTTATATTCTTGCATAGTCTTCAAGCACATAGACTATATTAATCTATTTTTTTCCTCAGCTTTTTCTTTTTTTTTTTCCTAAAAATCAGGAATTCAGTATTATTCAGTGGAATAGCTGTAGTGGAGACAACTCCCTTCAAGCTCCTAAGGTGAAAGAAAAAGTTTCTGTGAAAAACACTAGATTATTCCTAAAACTAATCAGCAGCTTTGCATTTAAGTGTTGTTCAGAAGCAGTTGTCTTAATTAATTTGGTGAGAGCTGGCTCCTTTCTGGGACATACGGATTTCTTATGTAGTATGTCTCAATACATCTTTCTATGACTTGTGAATGGATGGACTATAAGGAAACTGAGACACTGTTACCTGGGTATCCCTTGCAACAAAAATTTCAGCCCATCTGTCTGGCGTTGACATTTGAGGTAGAAAAGGCAGTATAAGTGCTTAAAGATTAATCTCCCTAATGGTTCAGTTAATCTTCCCAAAATCTTACGGGGTTTGACTGACAACTCCATGAATTTCCTCCTCAAGTGTGCATTTGTAAGAACAAAGGGATAATTAGAAAAAAAAAGCTATATCCTAACCCCACAGGTACTTCAACGGGCTCAGAAATATTAGACACTTTGTCATTCATTTCTTGTAGATTCTCAGCCTATCTGTACTATTCAGGTTCCTCTACAAACTACATGACATCCCTCATTCCGTGGGCTAGACAAGTCAAGTTTTTATTCTTCAATAATGGTAGCAAAGTCAATTTATTAGGAGGTTTCCCAATGTGGTACAATATATGTAAGATTTTAAGACAATGTATAGAAAATCAGTGATTCATTTTTATTTCTAAAGTCAAATTGTTGTTCTCTGCTATGCAAGTATAAATCTGGAAATTATTAGTTTCTGTGAAGCACACCCCTGGTTAGGAATATCTGGGAATTCAGACAAAAAAAGGAAGAGACTTTACTGTAGCAGATAACAGAGATTTTATTCAATCCATTCTAGAACAATTTAGCTTGACCAGTCATCTCAACAAAATAAGGTGTTCTGGTGATATTGATAACCTCTTGAAGATAGAGTCTGTTTTTCAATCTGTCTAATCTGGGTGCTTCTTCCTTTGCAAGTTTGGCAAAACATGAAAAGCTTGAAGTAAAAAGAAGCTGACCAAATGCATAGAAAAACTGTGTCAGATTGCAAGGACTTTCATAAGTTTTGCTTAAGCTGGTTCTAACAATTAACAAAGAGTGTCAAATATTACAAGTAAATTGTTGGAACTGCTTTATTCTTCCTTTTTATGGCTCAGGGTTATGAGCTGCTGGAAAGTCTATGTAGATGTTCCCTGTTTTGGACAACTAAGTACTAAGTAGCTAAATTATCTATCTCTTGTGCTTTGGTGTTCTCATGATCTGAAAAATAATTTGTTAGCTTCTAAATGCTCCTTCAAGATGCACAAACTGAATATACAGGAAAGAAAAAGAAGTTACATACTATTTCTTTACATGAATGCCACTATGATTCATTTCAGAAGAAAGGAAATTGTTTCCCTTGAGAAGTAAATTATAATTTTGTTGTATGTCTTGTATTTCATATATGCCTTCCTGCCTGCATGTGAAGAACAAAGAGATCTCCTTCTGGGATTTATTGCTTAAAAACTTAAAGATATCTCTGGATAAACTGTTCTGTGACCAAAAAGTTTTGAGCTGGGTTGGATAGATGATACTCAAGATAACATTTATATATTATGTTATCTGTTGACTCCAGCTGTAGAGCACATACAAAACAGAAATACATTGGGACAGGGTAAGAATTCTTTGCTGATCTGAAGGTTTAACCATGCTCAGAGGTTGATTAAGTGTAAGGCAACCAGACAGTTGGTCTGTTTTACTGTTTTATTCAGTATTATGATAAGACACAATTACTTAGTTTAGGGTAAACCATCATCTGGATACAAGAGAAATGGCTTGGTTTATTTAAAACTGGTGAAAAACAGAGGTGTCTGCATTCTCAAGAGACAAATGTTGTCAACAGATATGCATTAAAGGCCTGGAGTACTGGACTCATTTCAGCTAGTCATTGTTCCACATATGATGATGTTACACTTTGAAAAGATAGAAAAGAATGAAAGTTAAGCTAATAAGCCTGGTTTGCCTAAGCAGAGCAGAATAGAGAAAGAAAACATGGCCTCAAAACTCTACCATCTTGATTCTGGACAGGGATGAGACAAATGCCAAGCAATTGATATAGAATATTCTGATGTTACTGAAGAGCCTTGATCAGGCCAGTTGAAAAAGGAAGGGTCAGAAGGTCGTATTACAGATGGCTATTAAACTCCAGTTTGCCAAATGTGGTCTGAATGTTAGAAGGAAAGTGATTAATATCTACAGATTACATATGAAGTACAGGATATAGATATAGAAATGAGATGGCTGAATGATTGAAGTAATCAGATATGGCTGGTTCTGCCTTGGGGCAGAGCTGTGAGGTGTGTGTTAGATGACCTCTTTCTATGACCACCTTTCTTCTTTTGACTATATTGTCCTTTCTCTGGCAAAGGATTTGAAAGTCAAAGCTAGCTGTGGTAGGAGTTTTGATAAGACCTGAGCCAAAGAGGCAGCTGAGACATGTCCCTGCTCTTTTCAATTGACAGGACCTTCTGGATCTGAGTTCAGCATAGGTGAGAGGACAAGAACCAATAGGACAAATGGAGAATGGCCACTTTCAAAACTTCTCCTGCAGCTCTGGACACTCTTGTCCTGTGATGGGGCAGTGGATGATGAATGGGCTGAAGCCCAAAGAAGAACACCTATTAGCTTAAGCACAGGAAAACCAGGTATGGAAATCAAGTGATTTTTAAAATCTCTGATCTGGTATGATCTCCACATTGAATCTCTCCTCAACAGTTCCTTCTGTGAACTGTAAATTACTCCGTGTGTAGAATGGGAAAATTCTAGCGGAGTCGTGCTGTTGCAACACTTGTAAACATAAAATGTCAGTTATTGCACTCTTTTCCAGAACTAGAAAAAGTGCAGATTGCCATTTTATTATAAACATGGAACAATTGCAGGACTAATTGGCCTTTGCTGTTAAAACCAGTAAACCTATAGTCACAAAGGGAACTATGAGAGTTTAAACAAAGCTAAATAGTGAAGACCTCAACAAGGTTCCCATCTTGCTTAATTTTGTTGTGGATTTTGTGACACTTGGCACTACATCACAGTATTGGCTTGAGAATTTCAGCCACTGTTCAGAACAAAAAAACTTGCAGCTTCTCTGGACAGGCAAACAGTTTAAAACATGATGTTATGGGAATGTAGGTGACAGCCTCAAGGGCTCTTTGAACTTACTGAAGCCAGTTGCTGCTTTGTTAACTTTCATTTTAAAGCATTTTGATTCCTCCTCCTCACCCCCATTGCTATATTGCCAAGTGATTGTTAAAGATTAAGAGATCAGAAAGAAACCACCTTCTCCATATTTTTTTTTTTTTTGGAAATATGATTTTCAGGACTTTTATGATCTGGCTCATAACCTCTAAATCATACTTAATTTTACATTTTATTTAAAGCACAGTCTCTCCATTAGATCATAAAATCTCAGCATTCTCAGAAGGTGTTTCAATATTGATTTAAAGGTGAAATCAGCCTGCAGAGATACCAATTTTTTTTCCTCCCTTGAATGTCTTCTTGTAATAATGCCACAATAACCTGTTTCCTTGAAAAGTTTAAAAGCAGTTGAGTCTGGTGGAACTGAACTTTTGAACATCACCCAAGCAGACATATAAAGATATGTCTGTCTTGTTCTATTTATCACATTTATTTTCTTTTTTTTTTGAGAAAGACTTGAGGACAAGCATATGAAAAAAACCTAAGTTGTTGAATGTTTTTGCTGCTCTTTCAAAAATCACAGAATCACAGAATCATAGAATGGTTTGGGTTGGAAGGGTTTTAAAGATCATCTGGTTCCAACCTCACTGCCGTGGGCAAAGATGTCTTCCACTAGACCAGGTTCCTCAAAGCCCCATCCAGCCTGGCCTTGAACACTGCCAGGGATGGGACATCCACAAATTCTCAAGGCAATTTGTTTCAGTGCCTCAGCACTGCCACAGTAAAGAGTTTCTTCCATATATGTAATCTAAACCTTCCCTCTTTCAGTTTGAGTCCATTCTCCCTTGTCCTATCACTACATGATCTTGTAAATAGTCTCTCTCCATCTTTACAGCTTCTTCATCACAAGATGCACTCAACAGCTGGTTTCTAATTTTTGCAGGTAGATATACCATTGAAATTCCACTAAAAATGAGAGAAATCAAGAGAATGAAATATGTGGCTGCAGAATCCAGTGACAATTATCCTGGTTTTTTTGAGAAGTGGTCTTGCAATTGAAGTTACCTGCAATTAGTAGCTAGGTAATCTCTCAGTAAAGATGCAATAATGTTTTTGAAGTAAAGATCAGAGAACAGAAAGGATACTCATGGTACTTCTAGAGACAGGGGCACATTTATGTAGCTTGTGAAGAGGAGCAGCTGAAAAGTATTGGAAGAACTGTACAGTGGAATAACCTGAAAGACTTCTGCAAATGTTTCAAATTGTTATCCTTTCATGTTAGTGCTGTGGATGGAAAGGTAATATAACTGATAACAGTACAGTGGTTTAGGATCAGAAGCATGACAGTACTGCACATTTGTTTGGGTTTTTGCAGTAGTTTTAGGAGCTCCAATTTTCATTTCTGAACAGAACTGGTTTTGTTAGAGCCTGTCTAGAATTAGAGGTAAATTTTAAATGAAATCTTTGTTTTTTATTTTGGTTGCAAGAGAAGTATCTAATAAGAAAAATATTCTAGAATATTTTGCCTGGCTGAAATGAATATTTTTGTCTGCTTTTATAAATGCTATGCACAGATCCCAAAGAAACCAAGGGTTATATCTCAGTGAGCTGATCCATATATATAGTATTGTTTCCTACTGCCAACAGATTTTCCAGGTATGCTCTCTTCCTCTGTCAGGAGGAATCAATGGTAAAGAAGACATTTAGCTGCTGCAGGTTCTTTCTTCTAAATGAAGTTTTCCTTTAAAGTTGGAGCTGTGGTATCTGCATTTAGTTTGCTTCAGCTTTCTAAGCAGTGCAGTGGCCAAAATATTTCAATGCTAAAAGCTAAGAATTGGCTTGTGGGCAGTTGCTGCTGAATTTAAAACTTCTCTATGTCTTTGATAATGGTCACTGATAAAAAAGGAAGCAGAAAGGAGTTGGTGTTGGCTGGTGAAGCTGAGCCAGCTGTAGCTGAGCTGGCTGATCTTCGCCTGTGGGAGCACACAAGGGGCTCTGCAGTCCTTGGAGAACAGCCCTGCATGAATTCCATTCTAATGGCATTTGTGAGGTTTTGGTTTAGCTGTCTCTACCATATTTAAACTAAATAGCTAATGCTCATATCGAGTTCGAAGGGAGGAAAGAAAAACAGATTCAAGCAGACTTTTTGTATTTGTATCAGAAGTCAGTGAGCCTGTAACACTGCTGCAGGATTTCTACAAGGCTGTGTGTGTTGTAACATATGTTACTCATATTGAGGTTAACAGATTTTAATCTCGCATGTAACTAGAACAACTTTCCTGTCTGAGCTAGAAAAGATTGTAGGTTTCTGACTCTGATGGAACTGAAAAGTTGTAAAGATCTCCTTGTCTGACAAAGTGCTTGATCATATGCACTGCTGAGAGGTAAGTTAAAAAAACATACTTAAGCACAAGTTTATAAAACATGTGTCTAATATTTGATTGTTTAAAAAGAAAATTCCAAAAGTTCCAATGGTTTGAAGCCCCATTGCCTGAAAATCTATGGATTTTTACTTAAAAGCACTTTGCCTTGGGTGATAGAGCTTTTTATTTACATGCATATGTGTGTGAGACTTATGCATATTTTGATAACACACATAATATAGAAATGATTATATAATTAAAATAAAGAGGAAGTGGTGGAGGTATGACTAGAGAAACACAGCTGTAGCCACAAAGTGTGTGTAAGTTATTTCTATATGCATGAAACTATGATTTGAGAGACTTTCAAGCTTACCCTGAGCTCTCAAATATTTGTCCCTTCATTTTCAGGCACTCTGGATCTGTAAATAGCACTTCTTATGATAACAGCTCCCTGCAAGTTATCTATGCATCTGGGATAAGCAAAGCTGCTTCATAGAAATGTAGTTATGACATTGGCACAGTGCTATGTGTAGACAGAGCAGTGTAGACAAGTAAAAAATGCAACCTGCTACAAAGAGGCTTTCTCCTCAGTGACATAGTTATCTGACACCATGGAATAATTTTTCTTCTTCTAAAAGAAAAAACAGGACCATCAGAAAGAATGAGTTTTCATTCTACCAACACAGTGCAGTAAAATGTTTTATTTCTAGAGTCTCTTTTGGCAAAGGATATCCTGGCAGAATAACTGAGTGAACCGAGTGAGTGCTTAAATCCCTAGAAAAATAACATATCCATAATGAGAAATTCTGACTGCAGAAATGTTCACTCACTACATTAAGCTGAGAATGTGATTGAACCAAGGGCTAGATGACATGAAAACATGTATGCACTTTGTGTTAACCTTTTGTGAAGGACAGATGATAAGCCCTTTACCCTACTGCCAGACTGAAGAGGGATTCAATATCTCCAATGGTTCCACTCTAATTAAATGTGGATATTATGTAAACTGCAACCCAAACTGTTTTATGAATTCAGAAAATTCTAGCTTCATTTTTCTTGTCAGGCTACAAAACTAGACCATGACAGATGACTTTGAGCATTTGCTGATCATTCATCTACAAAACATAGTAGTTTGATTCTTTCACTTACGGCTGTTTGCAGAAACAGAAGTTAATTAATTGAAGCATTGGTGCTCAGCAAATTATTTTTATTTTTCCCCCTTTAGCCAGATTTCATTGTATCCTAAGCAAAATCTTTAATAACATGATACAAATGAAAAATCACAGACACCATTTCTGATCGAAAAGGTGCATTTATTTAGCCTTAATATAAGAAAAATTACACTGGCTACGTGTAACCACACAAATATAATGTAACTCAATCAAGAATGCAATCAACTGGTTTGGTGCTATTCATGTAGCACCTAAACAATTCAAATTAATCATATTCCCTGGAACCAAATGTAGGAGTTACAGCCATGCAGAGCTAGTGCAAAATTCAATTTGTACTAATCTGCCTTTGAGAGCAAAAGCACAAAATATGGTAGAATACTGGCATCACTTGTCTGTTGTGAAGTTAATTTCATTTTTTTTCCCCTTATCTTAATTTGTCTGCATCTTATAGACATGAACATATTTAAGGTAATGTGATTTTGTTGTTTACATTCCAGAAGAGTAAAAAAGTCCTTACTTAAAATAGTTTCCTTCTTTTCACTATTCCATTAAGGGGTAACTATATAAGAAAAAGGATATTACTTATTCACAAGAAATCAAATTAAGAAGCCCATCTTTAACTTTTTATAAGAACGAAATCCAAAAATCAAGTTAATGAACAGAAAAGTTTTAATAACTGCTTTCTTTAGTGATCCAAAATCAAGGCAAATATAAGTGTTAATTTCAGGGATAAATTTAGCACTAGATTACTTTCTTTCTCACGTTCCTGTTTCCTGAAATAGGGAAAGGATATACCCACAACACTTCAATAAGCATACTGGTCCTCGTGTGATATTGAAGGCACAGCGTCAGTTAGAATAAGCAGAGTGATGCCATTTTTGTACATGTTCAAATACATATGAAAATTTCACGTGAATGCTCAGGTCAAAGACGATTGGCTAACAGTCACTGTGAATTCTTTTGCTTTAATAAGTAGGGATTCTCTATTAAGAGCAATTTTTCCTTTTCAGCTTATAGGTGCAGTCATTACATATTTTATCAGACTGAAATGTAGTAAATGCATGCTGTTATTCCCATCAGAAGCAGGGGCCTGCACAGCTTAGCTTAGACACGTAGGATGCACAGGAAAAGAGAAGAGTGGTTCCTAGAATAGCAGTAGAGCCCCTCTGTTTGGCAGTCTCCAGCCAGGAACTGGTGTTGGTGTTACTGCAGAGTCCTTTGCTCACAGACTGGTGTTCCACAGGGCCCAGCAGTGCAGAGGGCCCTTTGTGACAGAAAACCCAGGTCAGTGCAAATACTGAGTGGCCACATGGCTTTACCTCAGGAGTGAATGGAAGGAGGGCTGCAGTCAGAAAGCCTTGCCCTCGTGTAAGTGGGGACAGGCTCCCTCAGTGAGCTACACTGTAAAAGTTGACTCTGGAAGCCTACTTGGCATCCTGCATGAAATAAAACTGTTTCTGTGTAGTCCATAGTAATTAAAGGAGGAAAACAATCTGAAATCTGATGTTGAATTAATTTATTTGAAATGGTATGAGTGATATTCTCGTTGGCTGGCAAATGTATTGCCTCCCTTGGTGAGGGAAGGGTTTGAAGAACAGTCTTGTGCAAAGGTGGGTAACTTCTGCTTCATCTGTGAGGAACAATGTGGAAGAGGGGAAACAAGGCACAGATGTGTATTGTTATAAGTATGACATCGCAGGAAATGAGTCTGGGATCAGGGGCTGGTATGTAACTAGCACTGGAAATTAAAGAAGAAATGGGCTGTGAGATGCCTATCTGTGAAGAGATAGAAGGGGGACTCAGAGAAATAATCAAATTACAAAGCTGAAGTCATACTATTTGCAGTACTGTTCCAAGTGCCTGAAGGGAGGAAAGGCTGTCTTTAACAAGACAAGAAACAATATTTCTTGAGGAGAATTTGGACAGAATCTTTATGTGTGTGAAGAGAATAAATAGGAAAGGTTGGATATAGAAACATTACTTACAACATAAGGATTTTCAGTGCATTAATAGTGGCTTTGAAAGATTCTGGCATAAAATGAAAGATTGTGATGGGAATTATGGTCACCATCTACTTCTACAAGTTTTATAAGAAGGTGTTGATTCATCCTAAGCCACAATGACACCTTTTTCTTTGTGTGTGCAATTGCAGTGGTCTTCCCACCTGCAGCCTCAGGGACATAAAACCACAAGAACATGCTTAGTCACCTAGCCTATTTGGCCATTCAGTTTTGCTTGAACAAGTAAGTTTGCTGATTTATTTCTCATTTCTCTTTTGCATATTTATAATTACCAAAGGCAATTACAAGATATTTGAAAAGAAAGATTCTCAAATACCACTGTGTCATGAGAGAATGGAAGCTGAGTCTCTGAGTCTGAAAGCGTTGTTTTTTTGTTTTTTTTTTTTTTTTTTTTTTTTTTTTTTTTTTTTTT
>VZTT01005561.1:36759-93497 GCA_013400855.1 Buphagus erythrorhynchus | reverse complement strand
AAAACGGTGACATTTATCACACTCTGTTATCTATCTTTAAACAGAGTATTTGCTGGAGCTCCTAAAATTAGAAGGGAGCACACTGCAAATACCATGGTAACTACTTGGTATGGTAAATCAAGATCCTTAAGGCTCCCACACAGACTTGCTGCTATTGTGACTAGAGTTGTCCAAATGGCACTTAAGCATTCTTACTACTTACCAAGCAGAAATGTTACCTTGGATTAAACCAAGAATAAAGCCAGGGGCTTACTCACTCAAAATAGGAGTAGGATTTTTCTGACATTAATGAGTAGCTCAAAACAGCTTAAAAATAATTTTGTTTCTACTGTACATTGTGAAGAAAAAAGCTGGACTGATATAAAACCGATTTTAAAACACAAAAAAATTGCACTTTGCAGAGAGAGCCCCCTCCCCAAGCGGTTTAGGAAAGAACAGGGAGGAAAAGAAAGGAAGAAGAGAGACGGTACAATTGAACACCTTTCATATTAAAAGAAATAAAGATTGTTGATGTTGAATGAGATCATAAAGAATCTCCAGAAAACAGTTGTTGCATTTCATGTCTCCATTTTGGTTTATAACATCTTCAATGACAAACTGAGGGTATTGATTACTTATTCAATAAAAGCAGGATGGAAAAAATATATTTTGAGTGTAGCTGTTATCTAAAGAATTTTGCCTCCAGTCTGCATTCAATTCAGACGTCAATACATTGGTCCTCTTGTAAGCTCTCTCTCACAACAATAACTCCTTTGAGTTACTGTTACATGATGTTTCAAAACTGAAAGAAGAGGCTTCTGGTATCACAGACAACTGAAAACTAATTACCTTTAAATCTGATTGCCAAACAACAGTAGCAGATGCCAGAAATAGGTCACAGAAGTTTCCTTAGTCTTTTACACAAATTTTACTCTCATATTACAAGGAATTTTTTTAGCCATGAAAAATAGCTGCAGATTTACATATTTTTCTCTTATAAATAAGAGGATCCTTTCTCTTTAGCCTTCTCTAGGAACATCAGTATAGAGGTGTTCATAAAGCAGACAATTTGTACATACACAAGGAAGACAGATGGGATAAATAGGTGTGCACTACCTACATTGTTAAAGATGTCAACCCTCCACAAACACACAACGCTGAGCAAAAAACCATCCCAGATTACAGGTGATATGGGAATGCATACTGAGAGAGAAGACACAGATGTCAAAGCATAGATCATACAAAGAGGTACATGGAGCTGTGAGTCCTTGTCAGAGCACTTACAAGTAAAACTTCTCTTCCCACACAGGGTTCAGATTCCCAAAGATCGTTTTTGTCCTCTTCTTTGTTTTACCCACTTGAACAGTTACATATGGATCACTGGACCCCGTCTTGTCCTTGGCCTGCAGACCCTGAGCACACACCACTGAAAGGAAAAGAGAAGGGTTACCATCACCCTGCAACAAGACAGTGTGTCCGACCACCACGTGAAGCAGCAGCTCATAATGGCCAGAGAAACAGGAATATCCCTCATGAGAGCATTTCTGGTGAGCCTCAGCTCATGGTGCACTGTAGTGCCCGCAGTAGGGCTATCTACACCTGCTACCTGTATGTCCACTCAGCAGAAAGACACAGAGTTCAGAGAAGCCCTTCCTCTCCATCCTAATTTCACACCAGCTCTCTTACTTGAGGCACTCAAGTGAGACCAAGAGAACCCATGACTCTCCCACTCACCAGTGATCGTGATCTTTGCTGACCATTTTGAGGTACCATCAAGCACACTCTGTTTCACCGTCTTCATCTGCTGAGCATGTGTCATCTTGCTCTCACAAAAAACATCTCTAATCAAGTCGAAGATCTCAGGCTTGTTCCGCTCCCGGATCTTCATGCGATCCTTCATGGCCATGATGAAATTCTGGGTCCGGTCTTCAGCTCCATGCTTTGAGCTCTTCTCTGCTGCTCCTGTGCACCAGAAAATACACAATGCTCATCAGGAACAAACACACACAAAATCATGTCTCACTGAATCTGGACAGGAGGATCAAAGCCACAAGCTACCCTTCACATGATGGCTCCTCGTACTGATGTTTACACTCTGTCCCCCCTGTTCCAACACACACAGAGAACTTGGACCACTTGGAGGCAGAGGGGGTAGTTCCTCTATAATCTGGGATCAGATTGCCCTCCTAACAACAGGTTGATTTAATATCCTTACAGCTGAGGAACACCAAGGAATGAGGTTCTTAAACTAATAGCAGGCATCAGCATGGCCTCTGCTCTCATCACCTTGCTATGAATAAATAAATCCTTGCTTAGGCAAGTACTAAGAAGAGGATATAGGACCTCCATTATAAATAGTACCTATGAGCTTGTCTCAGTGGTGCACTACAGCACCACTGAAGTTCAGATGGGTCCAAACTGTCGGCATTTTCTACCCATGTGTGTCACAAAGCATCCTGCTGAGCTCAGAATCACTGCAAACATACATCTCCTTCTGCCTGGAACCCCCCTGATTGGATCAGGCATCAAGCAGCAGAAACATGGAGTGCCTCTCTGGATGCCATTCTCTTTTATCAGTTCACACAGAGACAACTCAAATAATCACTTTCTAGAACTGCACAGGTATATGAACTAACAAATACCTATAAGATAGCAAACTCAATAGTTCAAAACTTGGGCTATTATAAGCATGCAGCTACCACAGGTGTCCAGCAGCTGGAAACACAAGAGCCAGGCACAAAGTCTAACTGCAGAGGCAGTCAACTCCATCTGACAAAAGAGAAGCTTCTGGTTACTTGCATAGCTCTTAAAAAATTTCAAAGATCATATAATTATGAGATAAGACAACTCCCACCACCAAATACTTCCTACTCAATTCTGACAGTCATTTTTCCTGTCAGAATTTAGAAATTGACTACTGTGTCAGATGTGAGACATGCATCAATAAAAGCACCAATGTGAGCTAACAGGGCAGATAACTCAGGTGTGAAATGAAAAGCAGAAACTCAGGATTGCACACAGTCTCTCTATAAACTGCAGCAATTTCAAATTATGATCTTAAGTCAGATTAAGTTAAACCAGTGCAAAAGTCCTGTGAACACATTCAGTCATAACCTTTCTGTTTAATGTAATATACTTTTGTTTGTTTTTCTTCTACAGGATAGTTTAATTAAAGTAAGCTTAGTCCTAGGAAAAATGTCCCCATTCAGGTATTCACTAAATATTAAATTACCTTAAAAATATGTATTAAAGCAGGTGCCAGGTGTATGCAAAGGGAGTCATCAATCACAAAGATACATGAAACTGTTTTCTTCCACATGTAGGCAAATATGATATATGAAGTACCCTTGCTATAAGGAACTACAGCTTTGCATACAAAACTGTTTCAGCAAGTAGTGACTAAATATGAAAAATATACTATGAACACATATACACACACACACAGAGGAGCCCAGCAGTACACAAACAAAGAGAATAAAACTGGTTTGCAATAGACTAACCACTGAAGTGTCAGAAGTTCATTAAGGACACTGTATACCAAGGCATGTTATTAAGGACCTGGGTGTGAAACAAGCTATAATTTTACATTACCTGGGTATTTTTCATTTTCCTTGCTAGAGGCTTGATGTTCAGTATTTCATTTAGTACAATAAAAAGTACATGCCCCAGAATTTCCTGTTGTTGGCTTAAGATGAAATGAAATCAAAAATACTGGAATTAATTACACAGTCCCCGCTGTTTCTACTCACCGGTGATGCACCTAACATTTATTAAAGGAATATGAAACTGAAATGATACCAGGGGCTATGCTTTGAACTTCAGATAAGAAGTGCTATTCAGCTTTAACAGAATGAAGTCTCCTGAGGATGGAGACGGACTCTATGCTATATATATAGAACTACAGAAAATTACTGGGAAATTGGGGAAGGCCAAACTGAACAATTTGCCTTCCCTAGCTGGAATTCTGAGATCTGTCATCATCCAAAGAAATCAACTGTGCCCTGACCTTTCTGACTTCAAGGAAATTAAGAATCAAATTAAAACTCTCCTTAATGCAAGCATTGCAGGAGCATCAAACAAGGCTTTAAAATGCAAATTTGGACAAATGGAGGAATTCTAATTATAAACATGTTTAACATCCCCACAATCTCCAGAGACCCTGTCAGTGGATTTATTCTTCTGGAAACCTAGCAGCAGTCCAGGGCACCCTGGGTTGCAGAACGTTCAAGCCATGATATACAGACCCCTATAGCCCTCTAATCACCTCCAAGACTTGGCTCTGCCTTGTGACTCCAGAGGAAACTCCCACCTCCATCCACGCTGCTTCCCCACTATGCCCAGATAATTTGCCCAGGCAGCTCCTTTATTCCTTCCCTGGAAAAGATCTCTCTCTGCCTGCAGAGACTGTGCCTGAACTGCAGGGTAAAAGCCTGAATCAGACAGACACCTTGTTTAACACAACAGACTAACAAAGAACAGACAATGTCTGGTCTGCTGTCTCAACAGCAAACTCTTTCTTAATTTTGACACCTGCTTCTTGGTACCAGGAGGGCTTCTACATCAACCACTGGGGGACTAATTAAGTGTGATGTATATGCTTTAAACGCAAAACATGCCACTATACTGAATGGTAGATGGTGCTTTTCCTGCTCTTGGACTGAGATTGTGTTTCTTTAAGCTGCAAAGAGTTTTTCATCAGTGGGTCAGCTTTTCAAATCCTGTGAATGGCAACAGAAAGGCATTGGAATATACAAGTAATGTGTACAGGGCTTTCCTTCTTCCTCTATAGGACTGAATTATTAGTCAATTTATGATTGGAAACAGAAAGCAAACATACCTATATTGGGAATTGTATTGATACACCTATTAGTAAACCACCAGTGCTGTTATTCTATGCTTTAAGAAGAATTCATGAGAGCAACACTGTCAGGATAGAAGGCAGCTGTTCAGTAGGCGGATAACGCTGAGAAATTATATATTCCCGAAAAACTTAAAATAGATATTCAAGTTTCAAATAAAGGTATCCTTCTTCCTTCTGTGCAAATATTTTCCTACACAGGACTCTGGGAGCAAACAACTGTTCATCACCATGGTGTCTAACTATCATTCAACTCAGAAGCCAAGATGATTAGCACATGACTTAATTGGTCTGACTAACCCCCCACTCACTGATTTGGTTTCAGAACTGCAGCCTCTGAACTCAGAGTAGAACACACACAAGTTTCTCATCCAAAAAGCAACAATCACACCTGCCTCACAGTCCTGAGTCAAAATGCATCTAACAAAAAAGCTAGCCCTGAACTGCACCTCTGAAGGCCTCTTACCAGGCTCTTGCTCACACAATGTCCTTCCCTTCCACCCTCTTGGTAATTACTTTTCTGTATTGTTTCCTTGGTCTCCTACACATCCAGCCCCAGATTTACTCCTTCTTTGACACCAGAATTGCCTAACCCACTGTAATTCAGATAGTACTTCACCAATGCTCAAGGCAACAGATAAAAGCTCAGTTCCCAAAAGCTTTGCATGTCATGGGGATGTTAAGAACATCCCTATATCCACTCTCAGTCAAGTAAGATAAGAGACTCAGCAGAGATTTCTACTACTTCCAAGGATAGCAGACAGCTACAAAGAGAGCACTGTCCCTTGAGCAGGTATTTATGAGCTTATGATAAAAAGGTAAGTGCCCTATCATCAGAATAATAACTCCTAAGTACCTACAACACTATGAACCAGGAGGCTGCAGTACACATACTACAACTGATTCCAGGTTATTGCACTTCAGACACCCCCAATTCATGGAATAGCCCTGCTGAAGCAGTCTGCAAATGGGTTTTGATTCAAATTGCAACAAAGCATTGCTGAATTTTTCACCAGTGCAGTCCCACACTGATGATAAATTTCTTGAGTGTATCAGATAGTAAGTTTCTTCAAAACATAGAGATAAAGAAAAATATCCTCAGAAGAGATAACCAAACTTAATTCTAAACGACTTGGAGAATTATTTTCCCCAGAAAGGTATGAAGGGTGGAAAATGGATAAACAGCACATTCTCAACCTAAGGAATAAAACCCCAGGTGTCTACCCAAAATTTTAAGGCATAAGCAATACAAAAGTATTTGAGACCAGCCTGAACATTCATTTGACTCCAGTGCAACATTTTCTGAAAGACAGATTGAAGTGAATATATATCCTGAGGCATCAAGGTATAATCAATAGAATTGTATTTGCTACCAGTCTGAAAATTCATTTTACTCCACTGTTACATTTTCTGGAAGCCCTAAATAGACATAAGTGAAGATATGTCCTGAGAATGTTTTGGGTTTTCTGCCGACAGCAACAATAAAGCTTCTGTTAGGAAAAACTCCTTCCTGAGTTCAATATACAAGAAAGTTCAGTCTTGAATTTATGGAATCTCTAAACTGTTGTCACCCAGACATCCTGTTTCTCATTCCCCAAGCACAGAGGATGTTCTTGAAATATATGTATAAAAAGAAATTTAACTTCTCCATTTTCCTGTGGCTTGTTGGGTTCCAGTTAGAAGAATTTTAGCATCAACACACCAAAGCAAAGAACACAGTTGCCTGAAATTGCCTTCTAATACATTTCTAGTATTGATAACAGTTGTTTACCCATTCCAGAGGGACATTCACCCCCTTCTCCAACTCCCACCACTCCCCTCTGTCTTTTCTATCTTACACCATTATTACACCATTACCATGTAGCTTCCTCTACACCTTACTTCAGCTAATGACATCTTCCATATTCACAGTGGGTAACCCTCTCTTCCTTGATTCTGGACACTTTACAAGTAACTCAGTAAGTAAATTTTTTTTTGGTTGGTTTTTACCTTTCTACACGCTTCACACATTTTAAGCCTGTTGTACGCTCAGTTGTTTCTGTTTCTGTAATTCTGCATGATGAAGTATCCTGAGTTTACATTTTGAAAGAAAATGTGAAAACATCTGCAACCCCCTGAATAAAATAACTAGTTCATACTTAATGGTTTGCCATATACGAAAAGTAATGTTCAGTTTTTTCTTCTTTCTATGGAAAAACACACAGTACTGCCATCATCACATCCCACAGCCCACTGCATAAGATACGTAATTACAACTGGAGATAAGAAAACCTTCCCCCATGGTTATTCTTCAGACTCTCAGTTCCAGAGACTCCTGTTCTCAGGGAGTCTGAATCACTGAAGTTGTCTTCTACCTTTAATTTTCTCATAGCAAATTCAGCCCTTTTCCTCTTTTGTAAACAATAAGCTTAAAAAGATCATCTTTCTCCCTGTAGCTTATCTCCCTCTTCCCCAATATGGTGAAAGCATAAATAAGAACTAAACCACTTCACAGAGCCACCGCTCTCAGCTATGAAGCAGTATCTACTTCCCAGAAAGGCTTTAAGACATGGATATCAGTAAACTGTAAGAGTAAGCCAGGTGCACCAGATGCAGATGTCCTACACCTCTGCCCTGGGCTTTAGAAACATTCTGTTAGGCCAGACTTAGTATAGATTTTTTTTTCTTTTTTTTCTTTTTTTTAAACAGCATGATCCTGGCCTCCTGTTCCAGACTGACAAGCCTCTCTTTTGAAAGATTAACAATCTCGTATCATCCTCTCTCAAGACATTCTCATATTTCTCCCATTATTTGAACTCTCTCCAGTACCCATTCCCATCTGAAGCCTCCCTTCTTGAACATGAATAGCCACAACCCTCCTCTGCAGGAACATACTCCCTCTCAGTCATTAGCTATTTCTTTAATACAGAGGTTTTCCCCCTGTTGTTTTCAACTTCAGGGCCACTGCTCTGTACAACAGCTTTGTGCCTGTTTCATCTCTGCTGCTGGTGCAAACCTAATCCTCCTCGCTTCTCCACAGATTTCTCCCTTTCCAAGATATCCCAACTCCCTTGCAACATTACAGCATCATGGGTATGCATCTGAATCAAGCCTGGATGCTTTGAGCTTTTCACCTCAAATACTGAAAATTATCAGTGAGCAGAAAGTTCTGGTGAACTCCAGAAATAAACAGGTTATTCTCAGGAACTGACCCTGCGCATCAGACTGTGACAGAAAACTGAGCTATGACCAAACTACATTCTCCTAGACCAAATGCCAACACCACAGCTCTTTGCTTAGTCACAGAAAGGCCTCAACAAAGCCAAGGTGCCAATGATGCAACAGTTCAAATGCTATAAACTCACTTCCCAACCCTCAAATACAAATCTAGAACCGCTAAGCAGTCAGGGGACAGAGGTGTTTGGCCAGAATCACGTGTCTTACAAATAAGCCATTGCAAATAGCCCTAGACCCAACTATGACAAATTTAAGTCTCTGCACTCATCAAAAATACAAGTATAAACAATATCCATTTGGAGAAAAAACAAATTACCTATGATTCATTAGTATCCTGTGCTGAATCACTCAGCTTGGCTTTCCCAAACTACAGCCTAAGGCAGACACAAGATCTGACTTTTTATATTCCTAGAATTGCTGACAGGAATTTGTAATAAGTCCCTTCATACTTCACAAACTTTTCTGATTCCTTAGACTTAATCCATCAAGCTACAATGACAAGAAAAGTAAGAGTGAACAGAAAAAGCCACACCTTCCTATTCAACACATAACGCACATGGAAGAAATTTCTATTCTATTTAGACTGAGATATTTTGCTCTCAAGCAGGACTATAAATTTGACACTGAATTAAGAAATGGTATTTCAAGCAAGTAAAAACAACTGGACCAAGGCAGATGCCTAAATGAATAATTTTTCTTCTCTTTTTTCCCCTTTAATCTAATATTTTTAAACTTCTCTATTGTTTGTATAATGCCATTCATTCTGAAAAGTTACAGAGTTCCTTGAAGAGATGACTTAGTTTTTTACTTAGGTTTTTTACACCAACAAAATAATCAGAAATGCTAGTAGGAATATGAAATACTGCCCATATACTCAAACAACACCTTTGTATCTGACTCACCATCTCTGTTAACTCTGCCCTAAGTCTCTAAAGTGGTTCAGCCAAGCAGGCCTACTGTTGAAAAGACAAAATGCCTTCCCAAGGCTGCTGTTGGTACAGATAATCCAGGCTAAATCTATACCCTAAGCAGGAACCCAGCATTGCTGTAAAAAGCTTAAAACAGTGGCACAGACTGACAGCTGGAACAAGCAACCTGACTGCATTAGCAGGGCAGGGGGGACAGAACAAATGTCAAAATCATCAGCCTCATACCCTATTCATCCAACCCACACTTCAGTGCAAGATATGCTGGCAAATACACAACCTGAGCTGACAGAGAGAGAGCAAGCAAAACAAAAAACCAAACCAACAACAAAAAAAAAAATCTACCAACAGACAGATGTGAAAGAGTAAAGAATTAAACCTTCTTTTAAAGGACATCAAGCACAATGCTGCAAAGTTCTTCTGCATTAGTGGAGCTGTCTGTGCCCCCAGAAGGTAAGTTTAGCCCAACGGCACCTTTTCAGAAAACACACAATCACTGCAGCTTCACTGATCCCTGAGATACCAACAGTACATTTAGGAAGGCTCTGGCAACCATTTCTGGAACAGCCACACTCCACTGGCCATTACTCACTCTGCAGGCAGTCAGCATTGAGCAGGTCTTGGCACTTCTCGTGGCACTTGACCCCGCACTCCCCGCAGCGCATCCCCTGCCGTGCGATGCCCCACAGCAGCCCCTCGCATTCGTAGCAGTACGTAGGAGTTGTGGCTGTCCACACCTCGAAGTTGTGTGGGGTTGTACAAGAGATGGGGTAAATTAAGGCTTGCAAGGTCTGCTTGTAGACATGAGATTTCTGAAAGGCAAGAGCACATGTAAACCAATATCCAGGAAGGTGACTGAGCCTATTTTTGCTGGTTAACGCAAGAGTTTTACAGGAAAAGGCATGACCAGTGCAATAAAGCTACACATCTGAGGTGGAAAAATGCATCAAATTTTTACATGCGGTGTCAGAGGACACCCCTCACCTTCCAAAAATATCTCTCCACAGGCATTAAAAAAATTGGAAGACAAAAATTAATGTTTGTGGATGGGAAATATCTCGCATAAAGCAACCTTCACACACTGTCCCTTATGGCAGATAGCACAGAAGGAAATGGTAAGATTACTGAGATCAAGAAGTGTTTGGACAACACCATCAAGGCAGATGATGTCTCTTCAGGTGTTCTATGCAGGACCAGGAGCTGAACTCAGTGATCCTGATGGGTGCCTGTCCAACTCAGCATATTCTGTGATTCTATGTTTCTACATTTTTCAGGATTATATTGATACATTAAATATTATTTTCACATGCTTAGTTTCTTGAAACAAATTATACAGGAAGCTTTGCATCTATATTTCTAGACATCTGTGAAGCTGACTCTGAATCTCAGAGAGCCAAATCCCTTTAATTTGCTTACTAAGAATTAACAGAAGTCAAGCAACCCTCACACTTACCAGCTCTTCATCTTTGAGAGATGTTCTAGTAGCCATTGCTGAGGTAATTCCAGCTTTTCGGGACTGAACCAGTGACTAGGGAGGAAGAAAGTTTGTTATTCACCACCAACATTTACAAGTGCAATGGCATTTACATGCCCAGAGATGTGAGCAAGGAGACTGTCATGCCAGAGACCAAACCAGCAATCTACTGCATTTAAGTTGTTTTCTTAAATGACTGCTCACATCTCAGAGGAGTCAAATGTATACTCTGAAAGGTCTCCAAATTGTTTCCATCGGTCCATAATCAGTCTCACTCTAGTAAATTTCTATCTGTTTCTCCGAAAGAATTGCCAATGAAACCTGGCTTCTCATCTCCACTTCTACATTCTGGTAGCAACAGTAGCCCTTCTAACGTCTGAGGTCACTACAATAGACTCACTTTTCTGTATCTAACTTCATTCATATCCAAAAGGAGATTATTCATCAGCTTTACAAAATATACAACACCCCAAAATGTGACAGTAAAGAGGTTGCAAGTAACAAGGATAAAAGAAAGGGGAGTGAGTTGGGAGCAGAGGTTTGAATGTGATGGTGTATCACATTCATCAGCCATCACTGAACACAATGAACTGCATTTTCCCCTCGAAGAACTGCTTTTCACATCATGCCAACGCTGCTTTGCAGCTGTGGACAGCACAGGGTATTGTCTTTGCAGCACCTCATGGTGGCATAAAAGGCCACCCAGTAACATGAAAGCAGAGAAGGATATTTAACGATAGTAGCATTTGCTTTGAAATCATCCAACCCTTATCAGTTTTGTACCACTTATGTTCTACTTTATGCTGTTTCAAAAGAAACTGAAAAAGTTCATTCCAACAGTGATGGAGCAGGACAGAGTGCTGGATATGCACACTGCAATACTGCAGGTACAAAACAAAAAGCAAAGAAGTAGAGAGGGAAAGAACATGAAGTAAGGGGTTTTTTTCTGGTGAAAACTTGATGGATAGTCTTCACCTCCACTTACCATGGCCTGTGAAGAGAGAGAATGAATGCATTCAAGGGAAGTAACACAAGTTAATGCCATTATTGCAAAGATTTAAGATACAAGCAGTTAGCTAGACACATACCAAGCTGCCCATGCATAAGCTGGCAGACAAAATTGTATGCATCTTTTCACATGAATTACAGGATATAGAAACTTTGGTCTTTCAGCTCTTACAGCATTTCTCTCAAGTATGAAATCGCTACATGTACTGAATACAACCAACAGAAAACCATTTGTCCTGCAGAAGCCTTATTTCACCATATCATACAAGCATATGAAAGTTGTCCTCATTACTCACTTGGTTCTCATGCTTCCTCAGTGCAGAAGTCTACTGGCAATGTTGCAAATAGCTTTTAAAATCCAAGCACATATGCTCGTTTATCTATCCTCTAAAATTCCAGCCTTCTGGTAAGCTGCCAGACCTCACATGGACATTAAAACTCTCCCTAAGGTATGTGATATTTAGCAAAACATTTAAAAACTGTGCAGGCCTAAAAACAATTGAATATTTTGTGTAAAATAAAAAGGATAAAGAATATGAAAAATACCCTGATTCTGTCAAATGAATGAAATTGTCTACAAAATCATAGCTCATTCTCACTGAGATTTTTCAAGCAGTACTCCTAACCCTTTAGCATAAGAATTAATTGAACAAAACACTTGAGCTTCTTGAAGTGACAATGAATGTGCCCATATATCAATAAAGTAAAGCCAGCTGGGTAAATGCTGTGTGGCAGAAGAGAAACAAACAAATTTCTTACCAGATCACTGACAAGTGGAATTGGCTTTTTTTTGCGTAGATCAGGCATGCTATCGATGCCATAGAGACCACCTGCAGGCCTGGAAATTCAGGAGGAAGAAAAAAAAATACCTAATTAGTTTAGGGTTGGGAGGGGTGAAGAGGGGGATGCTTTACTGGAGGAAGAAAAACAGCCAGAAGATTATACTTAAGAAAGTGTAAAGTTAATGCTAAAAACGATTAAGTGTTTATCTTCAGACACAACAATACAGACATTCCTGCCTGGTGTTGGTCGTTAGGAGGGAGCACATCAAAGAGGATCAGCCCAGGGGCTGGATGCTGCTACCCATCTTCAGATTCTAGTGCAGAATACACTTAATATTGGCCCTTCAGGTCCATATAATTATTAGGAAAAACCTGACATTGGAGGAGAAAATATATTATTTTTATTTCTATAAAAGAGACCATTTGTTGTGCTCAGCATTTCAAGCCATGCAGACCTGTGCACACAAGAGATGACATCTGCTGGCAGAAGTGACAATGGAGCAAAAGGGTGATTCCCCCAGCAACATTCATGGCCTGATGAAATAAAACACTCTAACCTACCTCCCTTTCAATGAGACCAGCCTGGATAATTATACCTGGATCCTGCCACTTACTGGAAACAGCACATGGATGTAACCTTGAACTTGAAGATGGTCTACTAACCCAGCTTAAAGGCCCCCAGTAAATGCATCCATCTCTAAGGACTTTAGATAGTGCTTTTTCTTAAAGCTGGAAACTGACCACTCTGCTGTGGCTTCCTTTCTGCAATGAACACCCAAGCCCAGCAGGCAAAATCTGCAGCACCTCTCAATGTCTCTCTCACCCTCCCCATCTCCACTCTGCTCTCAGACCTTGCTAACATTAAGAGTATGGTTCCTGAGGTCGTCTTGATTACAGAGACTGCACAGGAACTCTCTGCCTCTCCATCCTTAGCCATTCGTGTTCACTCCCTCCCGCTCTGGCTTACACATTCTGGTATTTGTGTGACAAATTGGCTGGCAATTTCAGTTTGGTTGTTTTGTTGATTTGGTACAACATACCCAGTCAAAACGCTCTGCAGGAAAATTACAAGAAAAAGGAGTATGGGATAAACTGTTTTTACAGCTAAAAAAATTACCTTTCAAAACAATCTAAGAAATGCCATGAAAATTGTGAGGTTGCTAAATGACAAGAGACAACCTGCAGCCATTAGAGAGCAGGGCCTACTCAAGCCCCCTTAAATACAGCCAAAGGCAAAAAACCCCCAAACAACAAAATATCCAGTGTGACCAAACCTATGCTATAGCTTGAGGATGGACAAGGATGTCACAACACAGCCTAGCATGAGGTTGTGACAAAGAGGGAAACAGCCCATTATTACAGAAACATGTGACAGAATTGTAAGAGTAAAACTGACTTTTTTGATAGGGCGTAGGAGGGTGATGTGTCCGAGCCATCGCTGAGCTGACAGCTGCTGCTGGCTGAACAAGCCTGGTGGGAAGGTGAGCAGTCATGTGTAACTGCAAGAGTTCTGTCAGCTCCACAGTTTTCCAGCAGTGCAGTTTTCCAACACTGGAAATCCACACAGTGAGTGTTTCTTACTAGAGCCTATCATCCTATCATCATTTCCGATAAAGAATTCCAGAAAAACTTTTTGACCAAGTCATGCTGCAAAAATCCCTTCTGACTTATTATAGAAAAATCTCACCCACATCAAGAAGTATGAAATATGTTTATATTGCCACATCTGTCTGCTGCCTTTAAATTATAAAACATTTCCGATACTGGTGATACTGTTCTGGGGCAAAATAGGTGTCATGGCAGACTACGCAGATGATGCAAAGAATCCCAGGATTACTTAAACCACAACACAGCTTATTGATAGATAAGCTTTGCGTCAGGGATTGGTATAAATCCCTTGAATTATAAAAGCACAGATAAAGTCGAAAGGGAGAGTGTATAACCTGAAAAGGTGCAACAAAATGATCACAAGTAAAACTCCAGAGTTAATGCTCCTGCTAACAGTTTTTTCCTAAGTGATTTCAATATTTTTTCTAATTTAAAGGAAATTGTGATACTCTGACATTTCCCAGGAAAGAAGAAGAACATTAAAATTGCATGCTTCATAAATTCAAGATGAGCCTATAAAAATTATTGTGCTTGAGAAATATGTCTAGTTACAACTTGGTTTGTCGCAAAATACTTTTGATAGAATGAGGCTTATGAGAGAACAAGTGGTAAGCCAGGCTGACGAATGTATTTGAAAGGTGCTTGCATTTGTCACTGAAGAGAGGTGTCCTAGTACCTACACAGTTACACACCCAGGTGACCTGCTTTTAGCTTGTTAATTTTAAAAATTCAACAATTCCTAATTTTCAAAAGTGTTGTGTTTTCAGCTACCTCAGTCCCTTTATTCAAGCACAATTGCTATTTCGCTTAATAAAATTAGTGTTTGTACAGAGAGAAGAATTGACAGTGCCTCAAATATGCACAGTGCAGTTTTATATGTAATAGGATAACTCTCCTCTGCAGTGGATGTAATATTTATAGCATTATGATGGAGAGCTGTACTGAGGAGTGAATAGCATTTCTGTATGAGAAGATAATTTGCATTAATAAATAGAAGATATAGATATGAGACTGATCCATAATACCAATTGTACCTTTTTTTTTTAAGTGATATCTCCAAAGCCAGTGATAACAGACAGAAAGTTCCTGTTGCATTGTACAATAAATGAAAGTTGCTTGAAGCATTTATTCATCTCTTAATGCAAGTTGTATCACACAGAGGCTCCCACTAAATCTTGACAATCTAAGCACGCTAAGGTGGTTTGCAATGACAGAGGATGACTACTTTCTTAAAAAAACACCACAACTCTAATCTTTGAAAAAGATTGAAAAAACAATATAAATGCTTTAATATACTTTGAAGCTAATAAGCCAAAATGTGGCTAAGGATGGAATTAAAGGTTTACGATCCACAATCACCTTCTTTGGGAATCCCTTGCACAGGATGAGTGAGTATGACAAACTTTTGTCAAAACTACATTAGCCAGAAAAGAAAAAAATTACAGACTAAAGCAAACAATGCCACGAATTGACAACACATGTTTAAGTAATTCAGGACTTGTAGGTGTATCCATCTTTTAGGCTAGGAAATAACTTGGTGTGCATGAACCAATAAACCAAGTACATTGTCTCCTTGCTAAAGCAGGAGAAGGTGCTGTTTACAGTTACAATAAATCACTGCCTCCTGCTCCTGCAAATTGCCAATTCTCCAGCAGCCCCCTCACTAAGTCCCAGGTTCCTTGGGAAAAACAGGGGGTTGCTAGGCAGCTCCAGGCATACGCAGGTGATGCTTCATGGGAATATCAACATCACAGAACAATGACTCCAAAAGCAGAAAGCCATATAATGAAGCCTCCAATTTAACTTCATGTTTTACTAGGGAAGCTTCCTTCAGTAATATGAGAATTAACTTAAGCGTGTAGCAAGCCAAAGTCTGACTGAGATTTCAGGGCAAGTCTTGCTGCTGCTGACTGACAGTTCCTAATGGGTGCCCCACCAGCAAACCAAATCACCCTGATCATGTACCAGGCACAAAACCTGTAAAATGTGTCACTGTCTTTTCCCAGGGAAAAAGAGGATCCCAGGGAAGCTGCCATGCTGGCACCTATTACCACAGAGTGTCGTGCTGAAATTACAATTAGAATTTGTCTGCTTCATTTGATGCAAGTAATGTGCTGTGGAGAGAATGCACGACCTGCTCACTCCCATCTGTACAAAGCAAGCATGAGGAGAAATGCTTTAAAAATATAAATTTCAATCATTTCTACTGCAGTTTTATCTACTACAAGGAATCGTTGCAAATACAGAAAACTTCCTCAAACCTATCTTCTTCTTTTAAGAGCTAAAGATAAGGCACTCTTTCAGAGTTACTCCTTCCTCTCTCTGCAGTCACCAATGACTGATCCAGAAGAAAGGATTTCATCCAGACCACTCTGAGGTGCTCAGTAGCAATTATTTAATACTGCTGCCATAAGCACTTGCCACCAACACATTATAGATCATACATTGCAACTCTAGCCTTGCTCTTAACCACAGACTGGAAGAACTGCACATCTCACCTCCAGCTGCTTAGGAAGAGACTGAAATACAGCAGCAGCCTGGCCTTCAGTGAGGTTTGGCCACTTGATTATTTCATCAAAAACATCATAAATGTTATTTTTACTTAAGACTGAACTACAGACCTCTAAGGTGCACTCTAATTATAAATACAGGGATAAAAGTTCTCAAGATACCACTTACCCTCCTTTGAGCCAGGGTGGTTTTGATGGATCAGCCTCATCTTGGCCCTGAAGTTGGAGAAAGATAAGAAAACCTCATGAAATTAGTTTCCAGAAACACCAGAAAACGTATTGGTATTGTGTTCTGCAGAAAGGGTAACAGACCACACTGCATGCAGGCAAATGCATACAGAAATTCGCTCAAGCACCTCCAGTGACCAAGATGCCAGGGTAAGTCATACAGACACAGACAGACTACGTAATTTCATTTAATAGCAAAGGACTGGAATCTGAAGAGCCTGTTCAGTGCTACTCCTCATTCAAAAGGCAGTCTTGAAGATAAACTTTTTATTTTTTTCCAACTCCAACTCCAGTTATTGGAGAGGTCGTGTTAATACAGGTCACCACTTAACATGAATGTGGTTATAATGAAGATGTTATAAATTAAAAGCCCTTGTATGAAATGCACAAATGACAGACTAACATGAACTCTGTATGAACACTTGTGAGCTTTGCCCATGCCCAAATGCAAAGACTCTTTAGTCTCCTGAGCAGAGAGGTCCCATTACAGCTTCACTCATTTATTTGAAAGTGTTTAATTTCTAACAGGCATGAAACAAGGGCCACCAACTGCAGGTCAACTGGGATCCACAGTGTGATGGAAAACACCACAGACTGCAAATGTGGGGATTCATATTTATTAATTCAAACCATGTTCATATTTAGACTACATATTTAGAGTGATGTTCTGTTTCTCTGCAGATCTTGAGTGGACTAATTAGGAATGATAAGTATTTGAACACTTGCAATGTACCTAGAAGAAACAATAGGTTCTGGATAAAAAACTGGAAATCTCTTTGTTTCAGCTCACAGGTCATAGGTTCTCCTGCACTTCCTGAAAGAAATGCTGCTTTCACTCAGGACTAAGCAAGTCACGATGCTAATAGCTAAAACTCCAACCTCAGATAATCACATTTGCCAGGAGAAAAAGAAGGCTCAACTTGCACACAGTGAAAAAGAAAGTATTTCCAGCCATGGAACTCACAATCTGAGAGTCAACAAAGTAAGAGAGCTCGAGTCGGAAATAAGATCCAACTTTATGCAAGATAAAAGAACATAGCCCCAAATGAAAGTTCTTTTTTCTTTTCTTTTTTTTTCCTAACCTGTGCTCTGTGTGAGTTGTGCAACCCCACACTGTTCACAGGTGACAAAGACTCCCAAGAAGAGCAGAAATAACCAAGGAAAATGAGTTCTCTTTAAGGTATCAACTTGAACAGAAGAAAACGCCCAAACTTTGTATTTTTGAGTCCTACAAATTAGGGAATTTGCAGATTTTTTTATTATTTCCTATTTAAACAGATTGAACAGTATGATGTTATCCATAATGGAATGCACAGGATCAGACAGGCCTGCAGAGCAGGAAGGGGTCCAGACCCACAGTCCAGTACCATGGACCTTTCCCCACAGCTGCAGCAGCCTACAAGGCTCCACTAAGCTTTGCTACCAAAACCCTCAGCCTGAAATCGGCATTTTTTCCACAGGGATCTGAACCAACTGCTGGTCAAGAGAGATTTCATAAAGTAAATACAACCAGATCCTTCTGAGCACACATCTCTACCTTTGCATCTGAACAAGTGTTCAGAGCTGTGGTTAGATAGCAACAATAAAATGGACAAAGATTTCATACTGGACTGAGCTTGACACCAATGGCTCAGCTGTGCTGAATGATAGAGAATGACAAACACAAACATGGCAACACTGACTGGCAGAAGGAGTCAGTAATAACAAAGTTTTCAATCATTTTATGTGAGAATGAAACATAAGTGATTGATATTTGAGACATTAACAGACCACAAAACAGCATGTTCACTGCAGACTGGAGAGTGCAAGAGCATCAAGAATCTGGGAAAAAGGGAGAAGGAAAGATATAGGGAAAGCTGTTACCTAGATAAGCAATTTCCTACAGGCAGCCATGAGTCAACAGAGAACAGCCAGGAATGTGGATGTGGGGAGGGCAGAAACTATGATCAGGAAACAAACCTAGATCATGTCCCAGATTCGCGATGTCCAAAGTATAATTTGCCAGGAGTTCCAGATAATTAAAATAAATGAGCAAAAATATTATTTATTTTCACCAAGTCTTTCAGACATGCAAATAAAAACAAAAGGCAGAGCTTCTCTAGGGTCAAGATTGAAAATCATCTGGGCATAACAGCACAAAACAAAAGAAAGAGCTTTCAGAAAGTGTCAATATTGATGCAGGGCCAAAGCAGGTGATGACTGTGTGAAAGCAGGAGTTATCACCTGCCGAAAGCAAAGTAAAGAGCTAATTTGCTCCAGGCAGCCTTCTCCCTGAGGAAATGCCAAGAGAACCAGCACCTAACATCCATCAAAAGAGGGCTGATGCCTTGAGACTGTAGAAGAGCCAACGCAGCACCCACAATTAAAGTGTGTGTGCAGAGGAGGGAAACGTGATCCAGATTAGTGTAGGACCATTATTAGCTTCAAAAGCTTGAAAGGGCTTTAAGCAAACATGAAGGAAATAATTAAGTTGGAGGCTATTGAAAAACAGGAAAAAATAGAGGCACAACCAATTTTGCAAACATTCTGGTTTTGTTTCACAAAGTAACTATTTTTCTCTAACCGTAAAACGAATGATGAACTGAATTTCATTTCAAAAAAAAAAAAAACCTTTTCATGCAGTGCCATGTGACGTTAATAAAGACCGGATAAGCTGAGGAGGAGGAAGGAGCTTTCAGGTGGATAAACAAGTAACTGTAACTGAGCCAGCCATGGACAACGCAATAAGGAAGCTAGTGGGAGTAAGTAGGATCTGCTGATAAAATCTGGAAATGACAAACCCAGGAGAATTATTGACACTGAACTCATAGGTCCAGTAGAAAGAACTGATGGCAGTAAATACTGAAACAACAGAGGATTAAACATGGGGAAAAAAGCAAGGTAAAAGCCCCAAAGGCTGTCATGAATTTGACTGCATAGAAGATTGCTCCTCAGCGGAGAAAAGCATGAAACAGTGGATTTGAGTTCTAGTCATCACACTGACCATATGCCTCTATGGTACAGCCAGGTAGGAAGAGAACATAATCCATAGAGTATGTCCAATGAAATGTCTCTACAGAAGTAAGAACATAAATACCTTTGTACTATGTTGGCAAGATTCCTTCAGAAAAGCATATGAAATAGTTTTATTCAAAGTAGAAAAAAAAATCACAAAGGAAAATGGCAAAAGCAGCTGGAGGATATAAACACAATCCTATAAGGAGAAAAACAAAACATCTTGCTTACTCTGGCTAAAAGAACCTTTTCCTGTGTTTGCTCAGCAGGCAGGTGAATGGGAGAAGAACTGCTGCTAAACAGAGGGTGAAAATTCAAAGGTGTCTCACAACAGCGCTGTAGAAGCCTTTCAAAAGGAGAAGCAGATACCAAAACCATAATAGTTCTAGAGAATGAAACTGGGAGGTTCATATAAAAGGAAATGGCATAATATCACACAGTGGCAGTCACCTGGAAGTCCTCTGCAGTCCCTTCTTGTACTGACACATGTAGTCAAAGAACCAGAGGCTGTATTAGCTACATATGCTGGCATGAGGGTTTAAGACATCTCCAGCAACACCAGCTAAACAAAGTAATCCATAGTTTGTACCCCTCTTAGGAGTAAGAACTCTTCACAAATTCCTCCTCATTTAAAGAAAGCAAACACCCATACTGCCCATCCAGATGGATTTGCTGCAGGTGGGGAGTTTCTAACTCTCCAAAGGCAGCACTCGTGCCAGGACACAGCAGGGCTCCAGCAGCTGCCCTGGGACTTGTCACCAGCCATGGGTCTCCTCAAGTTCAGCCTAGGGCAGCAGCCTGAGCTGGCCAGAGCCTGGGCAAGCAGCAGAAACAACAGGCAGGTGAGAAGAGCACAGCAACAACTGTCAGAGTTTTTATCACTGTCCTTCCCAAGGACAAATGGGAAGGCAAAGGGAAAGCAGACACATTTAACACTGTCATCCATCCACACGCTGCATGTCACAGAAAGTGTTTTGCTTGCTTATGGCCTTCTCTGCACAGCTCTGTCACTTATCTTTCCTTGAAAGCAGCCACACCAGACTGAATCTGAATTTTTTTTTTAAACCTCCAGTAAGCACATATGGGAGCACTGAAACAATGAAGAAACAAACATGTAAATAAAACAGGCCATCAAATCCTTATTTGATTTTTTTTTTATTTCTGATGCTGGTGGATGACATTTTTACACCTAATGTCCAACAAATGCTCTCAAATGGGGAAGTGCTTGTCACCCCTAGTACTGCAGTATATTCACTCACAGTAAAGTATATCATATCCAACTGGTGAAAGGTCTTCTCCAAGTAATTAAAGTTTCTTATCAAGCAAGAACCAGTTAGAAAAACGATGTCAGTGACAGAGCAGCATAAATTTAAGACCCTGGATTAAACAAGGCGACAGACATGGTCACTTAAGGCAAAGTATTCAGTCACAGGGAAGGCAGTGTTTGGCAAAGCCTAAAGAGGAAACAACAGTTTTGCTTACTCAGAAAAAGCAGCATCTGGGCTTAAAAGCAACTTGAGAAGTTATTTAACAAAGATGGAATTTTAAAATTTTTCAAGTTCTCTCATACACAAGAAGATACTTTCATGGACAAACAAACAATTATGCACTTCTGTAGAAGCGAAACTCCATAAAATGGACAGGGGGCAAAAAAGAAATAAATTAAGAAATCACAAAGTCTGGAGCAGCACAAGGGAAAGGAAGAATATCCACAGATCTGTTAGGCCTCCATATAAATCTAGCTCTACACATAAAAGGCTTCCTAAGAATGTAATTTTCCATCACATTTAAGTACTGTATCTAGCACATTATCCTCTTAAAATATAAAACAGATGTAAAACATGTAAAGCTGCTTTATACTGCTTTATTTAAACAGATAAAAAAATCAATAATGACTTCTTATTTGTTTTGAAAATCATCCTAACTTGTTTTCAAATACCATGTTTTATTACTAAACCTCAAAACCCTCAGTTAGATATAGGTTAACCTGAATCAGGCTAAAACAAGGAGCAACTGTTTCACTGACAAATTAAACTTCTGGTCATGCCTAATTAGAGCATTTCTTCAGTGGCATTAACAGAGTCAGACTGAACTCAATCTTCCCAATTAAACAAGTCAGTCTTGTGGCTGAATGTCTTCATTCACTCAAGTATGCTGCATTTTATGTGGAATCCAAAGCTTCAACAAGTCAAGGGATTATTTTAAATTCATTCTGTATTCTGCAACAGCATGCATTTAATTAAGGGCTGAAGAGCCCCAAAGGAAGCTCCTTCCAACTGATGTATCATCCAGTACCACTCTTACAGCTGCCAGATGAACAGTTTAAAGGAAGGTACAGTGACTTTGTACCAAAGCCAAAAGGGGACTGAATTTATCACCAGTATTTTACACCTGGTACCTCTGCATTCCTGAAAAAGCATTAATTGACAGATATTTACCAGTAAGAAGGAAACAAAACTTCTGATATATGAGCCAATAAAGCATAGAAAAGCAAATTCATCAGACTCAAGGGATGACATCTGCATGGAGGCCCAAAATCTGCGCAAGGTTCAGCTTCTCCTGGAAGCCAGTTTTGCCTCATACAGCTACCGGAGAGAAGGAAGCACAGCAGGCACTGAATACACATAGCACAGAGTCATGAAAATAAAACAGCTGAGAATCCAAAAGCCGGTAATTTCTCTAAGTGAAATACAGCTGCTAACACAACTGTTGACAAAGCACACAGCAGTCAACAAAATAATTCTGCAGATCCTCCTAGGAGGAAATAGCTACTTGTTGCCCAAAGGATAATGTGCAGAGAGATAGCCAGTCCATGACTAGAAAGAGAGAAACTGCATGTGTTAAGGAAAAAGTTCTGCCCTTCCCATGGGGCACAGGGCCCTGCTCAAAGCAAAGTGACCACCTAAAAAGGCATGGGACCTGCAGCAGACATCTTTCAGCACCCAGGTTTGATTAAGCTCACTACTACAGCTCACAAACGTACTTTTGACTTTTAACGGATGAAAGTGGACGAGCGAGACAGAGATGAAATTAAATAATATAACTGAAGAAAAATGAGGAAATACTTGGTTTAAACAAGATTCATAAAGAGGAAGACTGGAAAAGACAAGATGAACAACTTATCCTCTGCTAACACAGCGCCTGTGCTCATCACATACACCCCACAGAGCACCAAAGGGAGGAGATCACTCCAAGCATTCATGTTTTCCTCTTCGTACAAGGTCATAGGCACTGAACAAACTCTTAACTCACACACAGTGTTAACAATGACTCAGACAACCATGACATGCTAAACCCAGCGCCTCAGCGGGAGCAAGTGGCTACAGGAAAACAAGACATGCACACACAGGGGTTTCAGAAAGAGATGCTTGTTACAAGGGACAACATGTACAACCTGGAGCTCTCCTCTACCTCCTTCTGCAAAGAAAGAAAAAAAAAAAAAAAGAGAGAGGAAGGAGAGGAACAAAAGTTAGTAGACCAGATTTCTTCCATGAGTTCTGTAAAATGATTTTTACAGAAACTGGGGTAAAGTTGTGCCACAAGTTGATAACACGTCTGTGCAGCAGAGAGTTTTCCCATGTGCTCCCTGGGACATACACCAGACAATCTCTAACAGACAATCTCAAGTTAAACTCATCAAATTTCATCCATAACTGCACATGCATTAAAACATATGCTTTCGAGAGCTCTTTTTAGAGTTGCTGTTCCTATTTCATTAACTGAAGAATTTTAAGTAATCCTAACACAGAATTGGAGCCACCGTTTATCATACAGGAAAAAACCCTGTATTTATTACAAGGAGGAACAAATTTGTTCCCCTCTCTCCCAGACTGCATCCACTGCCTGCATCCCTGCATCTGAACCATCCCCCCTGCTCTCTTCCTCACTCCCTGTACATTTTCGCCCAGTCTGAGGAATCTGGCAGCTCCCATGGAACACATTTTGCTTTTGCAAATATCATAATGCAGAGAGATATTTTCTGGGTTTATATATCTAGGCAATTTACCTCTGAGAAAAAAAAAAAAAATCCAGAAGCCTCCCACACTAAATCTCATGTTTATGGATAGGCAATTTCAAGGCTAGTAAAGTTACATGAGAGTCATACTCAAAACTTCCGGTACAGACATGGTATTTTTTAAGTCTTCCAATCAGATAATTCTCTATATGCACAGAAGAATCCTATTACTCATTTGTGTATGAAAGATGGAGGGGAAGGAATATCTTCATGGCAACAGCAGACACTCAAATTGGTTTAAAAGCAAAAATAGTTTTTGAACTTACTGTCTATATGGGTGTAATTACAGACATGCAATCAACTAAGACGGGAAAATAGATAAGCTATTTTAACTCAATTGCTAAGGAGAAGTGAAATTACTTTAGCAAACGAAATGCTGGATTGTAGCTAAAATAAAAATCCCATTTTCCACCTTAAGACATGCCTGCATGGATGCTCATTAGGGAAGAAAGCCTCTGGACCACCCTGCAGGCTTTCCCATTGGAGCTAATGGAGGAGAAATCACAAGCAGCAAGATGCTGCAACCACCGGTGTGGCACAAGTGCTGTGTTTTGGCAGTCTGCACAGACCAGCTGACCTGGAGAAACTGAGGAAACTTGGGGTCCCTTCCAGACCCCGATGGGGTGCAGATGTTTTGTTGGGCATGGACCCTTCTGACTGTTCTCCTCTGAAGTAATTTTCTATGCCTTATTCCTGCCTGTCCTGTCCAATTAAGCAAAACCTTCTCAACTACACAGACACAATTTCACATCAAGTCCTTTGGTTCTGTCCTTTTTACACAGTCATTCCAAGCCTCTCCAAACCAAGCCAAATCTCTCCTGGCTTGGTCCCTGGGGTCGTTTCAGTGTGTCTCAGGGAGATCCAGGCATCCCTCATCCTGGGTTTTTAATTCCTTTGCCTTTGAACTCTATTCCTTCCTAGCCTCTCCTGTGGAGTCCTGAAGCACAGAAGATGCAGGAGACCTGGACTCGTGTCCCCTCTCAGGTCTGCTGTGGCTCTCAGTCACATCGAGCAGGGAAACCCTGCTTTTAGCCCCCGGCTGGAAAACACTGAGGACAGATGGAGTCTCTGGCAATGCAACAGCTCCACAGTAGCAAGCTACCAGTGAGCATATGCAAGCTAAACATTTTTCAAAAATGTATTCACTCCACTCATTTGGGGTTGATTTTCCACAGAAAGTTCCTTGACACAGGCTAGCACTGCCAAATTTTAAGACCTCAGGGCACTAGAGCTTCTCAAATATAGGTCAAACTTATTTTTATACAAGCAAAAGCAATAAATCTTGCATTAGACTTGTTTTTGGATAATTTAAAAAACAAAAGAACCCTAAAAAAACGTTTTGGCTTAAAATCCATATTCATCTTTGATTTCTGAGCCCTGTCAGTTTAAGGCTGTTAGGGATAGTTTCAGGCCAAATGTAAAGTTTGGCAAAGCCCTGAGTAGCTGCAGACACAGATTTAAAAACTTGTGTCTCACTACAGCACGTGCACTCACAGCTTCATCAGTGGTGACTAACTTGGCTAAACCCTGATCATAGAATTCTTTCACCATTTCACTTTTGAGCAGTCACCGTAAATCTCACAAAATCTCTAGCATTTAAGGGCTTTACTTTAAACAAATTCAAACTATCGTCATCTTCACTTACACTTTTTTTTGCTTTTTCTCAAATTTAAACTCTTAAGGCTTCCTCAGATTTTCAGAGGGTATTTTATATTTTTTTTTTTTACTTCCAATTAAACACAACAATTATTTATATGCATCTGCCAAGTTCCAAGTTCTTCCGGTAATTTGCATCTGTGTTCAACTATAAATAATTTAAATCTTTATGCCAGTGCATCATCTCTGATTCACCAAAACATGCATATTTACCAACACCTTCAAACTTCTCTTCCATTCCTTTGCTGGAGGCTGCTGCCAAACACATTTAAGAAAATAATACCTTGAACTGAACTTTTGAGCAAATGTGAGGTTCTTGTTCAGAGCCAAAAAACAGCTGCAGAACTGGGTTTTCAGTGGACCTTATCCAGGAACTGAAAAGGCTATTAACAACAAATTACATTTTTAAATAAGACACAAACACTCATCTACACAGCTGGGGAAAAAAGTAAACCAACATTTCATTGCCTTCCAGGTACGATGCTTTTTCCAAATGAAGAAAATAAAAGCTTGGCTCAAACTTGAGTGCATTGAAACAGGACATAAAATTACAGCCTCTCTTTCTTGAAAAATGCATGCCAAAACAACACAATTTCAGAGAGTCACAGAATCACATAATATTTTGTGCTGGAAGAGACCTTAAAGATCATCTAGTTCCAACTCCTTCCCTGTCTAGCTGTCAGAGTCTGGGCTGCTTTGCTTCATCTCTGGGTTTTTTTTTTTCCCCAAGGTCTTGCTTTTCTTATCCTTCATCCACTTTTTCCCACTACCTTTGACTCCTCCTGTCTCTTAGAGCACATTTCCTACATTGTGACTTCATCACACACTTATTTTTGTGGCTTCAACTGCTGAATCTTATAGCTCTACCTTTATGGGAGCAGCACACAAGTGCTACCAACTTTTTGTCACATCACTGGATGATGTTCAAGAGAACTGAACTAGGGAGGATGAGAAATCCCACTTCACCCCAGAGCCAGATCTAAGGTACAAAGCGCAGCTCTGCTCCTCCTCCTCAACTGTTTTGGCTACTTCTTGCCTTGTGAACATGCCTGTGCTGCTCAAACTCTGCTGAGATGAGCAGCCTCCTCTCACATTCAGAAACAGGCTATTTCAGTACTTCTGCTGTACTGTGGCACATGCTAATCCAAACCGCTGTCTGTTCCCTCAGGTTCTAAAATTAGGACATAGGTCCAGGACTTGAGCATCACACAAACACTACCAAAAAAAAAAAAAAAAAAAAAAAAAAAAAAAAAAAAAAAAAAACGTTGAAAGGGGGATATACAGNAAAAAAAAAAAAGAGGGAAAAAAGTATCTGTGCCAAGCCCACTAACAAATCTCAGCACTCCTTCATTAGATGACTCCATCAGTGGGGAGAGGAGCCCCCATATCATTCTGACCAGCTTTCATGATTGCAAAAAGAGTGAACACAGTATTTGGTACATGGAAGTTCACAGTAAGTACATGAAGATTTCAAGCTGTAGTTAAAATAACTTCCACTCTTGAACCAAAGCCTCTTTCCTTAACTGTGTAGTGACTCGTAGAGATGACACTGGGAAAGTCTTCTCACTGCCTGGAGAGTAAGGGGGAAGATGGACCTACACTTCCACTTTAGGTTCTGTTTTACCAAACCAAGGCTGTCAAAACATGTCCCATCAAAAGATGCCAGTCAGCTCTATCTCCCACAGCCTCAGGAAATGGTTTAGGAACACTGCTCCACCACTGTATCAGATCACATCTGCTGTGCTCACACATTTCAAACTCTGTGCTGGAAAAAAAGGGATGTAGTTCCCCAGAAATGAAAAATTTTCCATCTCATGGACAAGCTATTATTATTATTACTATTTATTATTTTTAAAAGTCTCTATTAGGATAACATCTAGCAGTGATTAAATACTGAGAACTCCCACTTTGTGACAGAGTCACTTAAAGTCTAGATCCACTCAACTCACAAAACTGCAAATCTGGCTACTTATAGCTCAAATGCACACTTTGTTATCACATGTCTTAGCTATTATATTTAACAAGAAACCAAGTCACGAATTATGACGAAAAACCTTAACACCTGCTATTTTGAAGAAGCACTGCAAATCTCCCTCTCTCAAAGAAAAAAAAAAGGTGAAGCTTGCGAACTGGCATTTCAGTGTGTTACACAGTAAATTTTAGGGGGTTTTGTCAGTACTGTTGTAGAGCACACATACTGGTCTTTGTAACTATTTGCTCACAACATTTAATAAACTCACAGAATGTTCACAGTTCACCCACAGAATGAAGTGTTGGTCGCTGGCTGCACAAATACGAGATTTTGACATCTCCTTAAAAACATTTTTTTCTTTTTACCTGAATTTGTCTCCTCAGCAGAAATCCAGTTTCCTTCCTGTGCTAATTCTTTTAAGAGTCTCCTACGCATTTGTCTCTTTTCCCTCAGCACATTTTTGAAATTGTTGATGCATTTGTTCAGGTAGATGGTCTCTGCGCACACCTTGTCAAGGCTCATGGGCCTGCACTCCTTTGCTGGCTCAGGTGGATGGTTCCCATCTTCTCCAAGTTCCCCAGGAGGTAACTGCTGCCTAGTAGGGATTTCACAGTCAGATGATGGCATCACACTGGAAACAGGATGCTCATGAGAAACAGAGGAAAGACTGGAAGGAGCAAATTGCATCTGAGCAGATGCTTCACTGTTGACATTTGTGTTTGCCTGGCTCTCAGAGGACTGACTAGCAGGGGTTTCTGCAAAGTAGTCAGAGCTGCCACCCATACCTGAACTGGTCAGCATAAGCGTGTTGTCATCATCCATCTGTAAGCCACTATCATTTTCCAAAAGGATCTCAGAATCACTTGTCTCCAGTTTATGGAACACCACCTGCAGAGCAGACCTGAAGTGGTGAATAGCTTTACCGAGCTTATTAGTGTAAAACTTCATGTCTACAAGATCAATGTTGTCCCGGGAGTGGTCAAGGAAATACTGGGAATTTTCCAGGACATCCCTAAAGACCTGATCAGTTGGATCTTGATCATTCAGGTCCATTTGGATCATATCTTTCAAGCTGTCACTACTGTCAGCCATTTCATCTGTTGTATGATCATAGCTAATGGTTGTCACCCCACTAGAAACATCTTCTCTTTGAACATCACCTTTCTCTGCACTGGTAAATTTGCAAGAGTTATCATAGTCTATTTCAATTTCTTCTGTGGTTATCCCCTCATCTTTTTCTAGAAGAGAAGAAGAATTCTCAGTGACGCTTTTAGTGTCAAGCCTCTGCTCACTACCATTACTTGAAGTACACATCTGGCTTGCATGGCCCGAAGAGTCAGATGAGCAGCAGTGATTTCCATCACTTGATTTAGGTGAATTGGTCGCCTGTGGAGGTTCTGCAAGAGCCTGGCAAATGTCCCTGTCATCTGAAGGCTGCTCACTGCAGCTTATTGTTTCTGCTTCCTTTCCAGTTTCAGGTATCAAGGTGTCTTTCTTGGTGGAGGCTGTCTTCTGCACAGAATCAAGTCTCTCCCCTGCACACTGCACTTTCTTGCTCGTGCTTTTATACTTAACCTGGCATGAGTCTGTCTGAAGGTGCCCAATTGCATCAGTTCTCTGAGCTCCATCAGGATTCATCGAGTTCTCATTATTTTTCTTGAAGCCAGACTGAGAAGAGACTGAATCTGTTTTCTGGCCCCTCTGGCCATTCTGCTTCTTTTGCTCCTCACTGGTAGCAACTCGGACCCCTGAGCTCTGCAGAAGGACAGACTTCTGTAAAATAAAGTCTCTCTGTTCACAACTCACAAGTTTCACAACTGCTGGTCTCGGCATTAATGGCTTGCCTGTACCAATATCTGACCTATAAGCATCTTTTATATACTTACTGCACTGAATACCATTGAAACAGTGATATTCAGACAAAAAGCTGCAGATTAGCTCTACTGTATTTTCACCATCTTTCTCTGGGATGCCATAAAAATACAACACTGGTTCTTCCTTTTGTACCTCCCTTCTTGGCTCTCGAGCATGCGTACCATGGGTTTTGCCACCGGAGCCACCTTGCAGACCTTCTATCTCACTCAAGACTGTGTCCACACAGCTGGAGACTTCATCCACAGAGCCTTTTATCAAGGTGAGGTGCTGACGGAGCTCTGCAATCTCTGTCTGGATTCGACTTATTCCCTGTAGCTCTTTAACAATGTAATCAACCACATCAGCTGACCGGTCTCTTGATTGCCTTCTTCGACTCTTATAAGCAATGGTCTTTTCCTGAGGAAAGCACCCTTGCCTTTCAGCTGCATCCCTCCAGCTCATGGTAATGCTCAGGGAAGAAAGGTCCTGCCCCTCAGACACTCTGCCCTTTATTTCAGAAGAGGTCTGAGTGACACCATCAGAAGAACTCCCCTGAAAGTCCTTCTTGTTCTGCTGAACTGAACATGGTATTTTTACGTAGCCACCCCAGTTCAGTTCCACCTCACCAACACACACTTCACTCATCCCCTTGGAATCATGTCCTCCATCCTCATGAAAGTCCCCTCCAGCCATGGAAAATTCAGTGCTTGGAGAGCTCCTCTTGATTCCACAAACAAACATGTCTGATTCAATCTCCACTGGGGAGAGCTGGCAGCGATGTGCATGGTTTGAATTATCATCTACTGGGCCTTGGAGAAGCCTCTTCATTTTGTCCCGCAGAAACAAATGGAGTTTTTGCTTCCGGAATTGCCTCCTGCCCTGCAGTTTTACAACAGGTTTTCTGTGCAGAAGTGAAATTTCATTTTCTTGCTTTTTCAATCTACTTCTAGCAAACATCATCAGCTGCACCTGTGTTTCTCATAGTGCTACAAGCTGCACAAGCACACATCAATTACTTCCCAATGCACAACTTGCATCCAGTTTTTATTCTGTCATGAGGCAGCTACCAAAAGAGGGGAAAAAAACATTACAGTTTGGTTCAGATAGAAACGTCTGAGGTAACTTAAGCAGAAGAATAATAAAACCCCAAAAATCTAAAACCAGTACACATATGAAATCAGACAGAAAGAGGATGTGCAATTTAAAGTGTACAGACATGGTCTTGGTTTTGGCCAACTCCCCAGATCAGGCTCTTCCTGGAATAAGTGTTCCTCACTCCCTCTTCTATTCAAGAGAGTGAAAAAAAAGGTCACATTCAAAAAGCAATTCTGTGGTTGTTTTTCTACCAGGTTTGTGAATTACTCTCAAGCTTGAGCTTCTGACAATTGTGCACCGTGTGACCTAATTACCTCCCAAATACAGAATTCTGACATTAGAAATTCTATCCTTGCACATTTCCTCTCTTTCAAGTTCACTATCTTCGTCCTTTCTTTCTTTCTTCAAACCAAAGCAGAAATCTAATTTAACTTGGCGCAGTACCAGCTAGCCCACAGGAATTGCACAAAGTAATGTAAAGTGGCAAGAAGACTGGATGACAGATTTTAGGAGTAAAACCTTTCTGCTATTTTAGTATTTTCATCTTAATATTTTGCTATGAAGCAGTAAAAAAAAAGATCCACAAAATGAACCAAACAAAAAAAAAACCTCAAAGCTTGCAAGCTCCAAGCTAACCTGCAGTTAAATATGCCACACTCAGCATATGCACAAACAGGCTGAGCTGACAGCATGAAGCTTCTGCATGTCACTTCTACTCCAGCTCTGGAGATTTTGCAGTTGACTATTTTCCCCAATTTAAATCCTCTCCATAATGAGCAAAATAAAAACAAAAAACTCCATAAGGTTAACTATTTTAACTTTCACGTGCTTTTACTGCCATATTTACTAAGCAACATACAATCAGCTTTTCCTTCCAGAGAGTACGGCACACAAGAGACCCACACAGGATCCTCCTGGAGGCAAGGTGACTGGAGAACACAATTGTATTTGATGATTCAGTTTGGACTTGCTGCCTGAAGCACATATTCTTTCTCATATTCTTGTTTTATTTAAGGCCTATGGTAACTGTCTTTCATTTTTATTGTTTCACTTTGTGGGCAGGAAGGGAGAGAGTGTTTTTTGATCTGGAGGAAGCAGCATTGCAAATACCAATCTCTATAATAAGAGCTTAATTAATATGCTATAAAAGAGGTTGCATCTGTGCTTCAGGTTTAAGTCCCATCATCAAGCATCTCAGCTGAACTTCCATACCAAAGACAATGCCTGCCCTTTTCTAGGCTAAACAAATTCTCTGTGAGATTGACTGTCAGCTTCTTTAAAGAAAGTAGGTTTTAATTTTCTAGAATTTTCAGGCCATTGATCCAGAAAAATCAGTTAGCATTTTTTTGGCTTTTTTTTTAAATCTAACTATTTCCTCATATAGCAGGGCTGACATAAGGAATATTTTCTCAGACTCTCTTCTTCCTCACTTACACAGTTTAGCCACTTTCACTTGAGTGGGTAACTGATGCTTAACATCAAAAAATCACTTCTGTACCAGTAAGAAGTGAACTCTTGGAGAGCAAGCAATTGGATTCAATGGCAGCCAAAAAAAAGAGCTCCACAGTTGTGGCTCCCTACACATGTTGCTTGAGGGTAGCACATAGAAATGCTCATTTCAAATATTATCCAGCACACTAAACTCCAAGTGCTAGAAGAAAAGCCTACACATGCTTCTGCAAGGTTTCCCTCAGAAAGCTCAGTCTTTATCTAATCTTTCCTTCTGTACGCAGCTTTCAAGGCACCAGAGGGGCATAATGATCACTTTAGTTAAAAAAAAAAAAAAAAAATCAATTCAAGACAGAGCTCGCTCTCACTTCCTTTGTCTGCTACAACACTCAAGAGCAGCAGTTTTTTACAGAAATCACTTTTTCCTGCTGAACACTTACTTGCAAGATTGTAGCTGTTCCAAAGCTGGCAGCTCAGTGAAAACAATGCTGTCATTTTTACTTATATATAGTATTTGTGGTATATGTATATATGTATATATAGGTGTATATGCATATATATATATATATATATATATACACACACAGGAATATCTACTTCGTTGCAGATTTTCAAAAGCACATCTTTGCTTTCATCAAATACCAGCAGTACCTTTCCATCTTTCCCCAAGGAGGACAGAAACTGCTTCCTCCAAAGCTGGGAAGAAGGCCAGAGCAGAACACGTGGACAGCAGCTCTGGCTCAGAGGGAAGCCTTCCTACCTCTCTCTACAGTGGGTGGAAATGAAAGGAAATCAGTGTTTGCCACCAAAGATCAAATCATTGCCCACTGAGTGGAATGCCAAGAATCAAGTAAGAGAATTGCACTCTTTGTCCCTCTCCCACAGGCTTCCTCCCTCCATTCCCCACCCCAAGCCCACGCTCAGACCTGGAGCTCTGAGCATTCACTCGTTCTGTGGGCTGGTCCCGAAGTGTCTCTGCACCTCCTGCCACGTTCTTTCCTCCTCCCCTCCACCCAGGGCTGTGTGCGTGCTCCTGTCCCCTTCCACACTCCAGACTAGGTGCTCTGCAACTTGTCTCCTATAAAATCTCTTATTTCTCTCATGTTGTCCATGTTAGAGCCATGCTTTTTTGTAGCACAGGCATGTGAAGTGATAATAAAAGTTAATGCAGGTTCACCCAGGAAAAAAACCCAAAACCTAATCTAGATGCAAAGACTTCTTGCTGAAGTATTTTTTTTCTTACAGGATCACTCCAAGAGTCACATTAACACGAAACAAGAAATCAAGTCATTAAGGAAATAATATTGGATCCTGGTGTCCTGCCAGATGCTGCAAGCCTTCAAGGTTTGACTACGTAAGGTTTGTTCTGACTACCTTGTTAGCAGGCATTTCCTTCCAGGAGAACTCCATGTTCAGTTCAGTGCAGCTGTCCCTGGATGTGCAGGAGAGCAGAATGCACAGGCACCACCATTTCTATGTTCCCCAACTTCCCAAAACAGAGCCAGGCTCAAGCTCAACATGAGGAATACATGCTGTTTTACTTGGGCATGTTTGGGTTATTTCGTTATTCCCATGAAGATAAAGCTGACATACTAGGATTTTAGAGAGGGGAAACAGGTGAGCTACCACAAACACTGCACATCTCATTACCTTGTCACTGGACACACTTCTGAAATAGCTCTGTAATACATAAACAACAGATACTTTTCCTCCTGACATACAGATTTGCCATGACAACAGGAGTAAAAGCATGTCGTGCCAGCATCCATGAATGAGAAAAAAAGAACATGAGAAATCCCATGAAGGAATAAAATGCAATTATGTTATCTCTGCTCATCAGCTGGGGATCAGCCATGCTTTATGCTTACAGCATAAAACAGAGAGCCAGGCTCTCACCAGGGAGAGGAGAGGTGATGCAACCCCCTCTGAGCAGCATCTTCAGTTTTGTGAGACACTGGACCAGCATGGTTCAAAACAAAGGCAGCATTGTGTACCTTCAGCACTGGCCCACACTGCAGTGGGCTGGCTGCAGTCTAGTGGAAGAAAAGGAGGTGAGAGCACAAAAACTCTGCTGAAATGAGGTATGCTTATCTTATAGAATCACAGAACTTTTTAGGTTGGAAAAGATCTTTAAGATCATCAAATCCAACAATTTACCCAGCATTGCCAGGGCCACCACTAAACCATATACCTGAGTGCCACATCTGTATGTCTTTGAAATATCTCCAGGGATAGTGACTCCACCACTCCCACGGGTGGCTCATCCCGATGTCTGACACACCTTGTTAATGGCTATCTGGTTTTCATCACACTAAGGTTAATGCTGAGACACCTTTAGCCCACAGCATCATGTTAGGAGGTGCTGGTACCCCAGGGTAGATGTGATGCTCAAGGAACCCAGCAAAGAGATATGAAAACAATTAACTATGATCAGAAAAATATTTCACAGCAGCCTCTCTGGCTATTGACTCATGCTACTGAGTGAAATCTTTCTGATTAGATTATATTTGCAGTATCGTCCACACAAAGTGGTATTGCATTACCTGTACTAGCAATTGCACTAGGAAAAGCAATAATAAATAAAATGGCTGATAAATGGTCTTGCTACTTTATAAAGTGCCATTTAAACATGAAGAATACTAATAACTAAAATGCAGGACATTGTGGGGAAAAAGATTTTGGCATTTAAAAGAGAAAGAAATCATGGCTAAGGCTGCCATAGCAACATCGCCCCAGCACTCAGCACGCTGCAACATTGACTCTTCCTGAGAATGTTATTGCATTTTTAAACACAATAATTGCTGAAAGAAACCTAACAAGGCTTGACAGAGATATGAAGGGTTATCACCAGTTTTGCTGTTTGACATCTGGAGATGAGCCTGCAATTTTCTGATTAATATCATTAGATTTAATTTTGGGTTGCATCATACCTGAACATGGCATTATTGCTCTGCTGCTGTGAATGTGTCTTTCTTCAAACCTTCTTCTGATAATTAACAAAAATTTTAGCTTTTGAGTCCTAGCATGGATGATCAGAACAACAAGGTACTGAGCCAAGCAATCCTGGGCAAAAAGCAGCAGAGCTGAAGAACAAAACAATGTTGAGAAACACCACCTCAGGACATTTAGGCTGAAAGTAAAGTGGGGAAGAGACACATGGAACTTCACAGTGGATTGAAGAGGAAATACATTCGTGCCAGTGAAAGGACAGTAGTTACAAGAGGATGACAATAATTTTACACAAAACAATGTGAGGAGAAGAACTATTACTCGGTCTCTTGGTAACCCTTCCAGTCCCTCTGCTGCCAAGTCTCAACACTTCCTGTTCAGGAATTACTGCACTAGCTGCAAAACCACATCCCAGCCCTATCTGTAGAACTTCCTTAAGGTTTCAAACACTTCCAAATATATTTTATAGGTTGTACCTAGACCTACAACCTGTTTCAATACAGCTAAGCAAAAACTATGACAAAACATTTCAGTGCAGGTATGAATGACAGCCAGCCTTCATACCTGACATATTATAGAAAAAAAAAACCACTTAAAACCTTTCTGGAGCAGTTTGATAGAAGTGACAAAAGGTCAGATGAGGTCAGCCATCCTCAGGGTAGAAAACTGATCCAGGGAACACTGTATATAACACAGTTCTGCACCTCCCACATCACAGTTATTTCTCATCTTTTACATAAGGCCAGCTGACCAAGGTAAAAAAAAAAAACAACAAAACACATCTGAGTAATATTTTGCCATACGAGCAAGTTATCAGAGTAGATATTAAGTAAAGGAAAAGTAAAAATCACAAACTATGAGGGTAAAACACCCACTGAAGTGCTGTGGGTTCATGGCATTCACCAATGTAAAAACTTCTGTTGCAAAACAGCGTAAAATTAAACTAATGTAATGGAAGAGTATCGCTTTGTAGTAGATGGAGGAGATAGCACTTCCTGCTTTACTCTTTAATACCCTCTACATACTTAGGGAACACCCCAGAAGTTAAGTGCGTCTCAGCTTTCTGTAAAATGGGGACTAATGTCTGTCATCTAGACAGCATCCCTTCTGTGAGCACAGATGGAGAGGGACTGAGACATCCAGGCTTTAAGTCCAGCTGCCTTAAGAACCCCTGGAGGGCATCTCAGCACCAGGCAGCCCTTCCATTCTTCAGTGCCTCAACATGCTCATTCCCTCTGCATCCTCCTATCCCAGTTTTTCCTGCAGGCTGGAGGCAGCAGTGCCTGGCACAGCGATGCATCGCCTGCAGTAACAAATGAGGTCTGTCACCACCTGGCAGCAAGGAAAAGGCAGCACCCAGAGACAGAAATAGGGGTTGTCCCCAAGCACAGAGGAGGCACAGGCTGCAAGCTGCCGACATATCAGTGCAAAGGCTCCTGCCTGGTAAGCAGGAAGCTAACTCTGAGGCGCCTACCCAGTTCTGAGACAGCCCTGTGCTGAGGAAAAGGCAAAAGGGATAACTGACTACTGAAAATAGACATCACAGCTGCTTCTTTCTGTCTTATGTAAAAGTTCCTTCACTCCTTTCCAGCAAATACAGAACCTGAGTAGCAGCTGTCAGCAGTTTAAGAGCAAAAGGGGAAATAATTAAGTTCAGCAGTACCCTGAACTGAGTATTTCCGAAGCATGGGGGTTTTGTACACTGCTGAATCTATCAGTAGATGGCTCGCCCATGACAACATACAGCATTAAGTGTTCCTTAAAACAGATTTATCCCAAATCAGGATCCTAAGAACAAAGCATTATATTGAACACATGGGCCAGGATCAAGGAGCAGCTTCTTGTTTAAAGGAAACAGCTCCAAGAACTGTAACAAAATTATCAGGGCATGCTGACAAGTTGGCTGGCCAAGGGATGAAAACTCTAAAAATGTCTGCCAGACTTTGGGTAAAGGTTTCTGATTATTCAGCTATCTCTAACCAGAAAGAAAACAAACAACACTGGCACAAACACAGTACCTCTGGCTTATAAAAGGTTTGCACGCACTGTTATGAAAATGCTGAATGATGCTAAGAGCTCTGCCTAGACTAACAGAAACAGAATGTGCTGTGCCTCTCCTCTACTTCCATCCAACTTACAGCCCAGGGCTGAACTACTGCTGGACCAATAGTGTGAACTCTCCAAGTCCTGCATTTCTGACAAGAGCCACCATGAACTACTCATCAGTAAGGATTTTCTCAAAACTCTGATGACTCACGGAGGTTATTTGGAGCTGGTTTTCAGGTGACAGTGCCTCAGCTCACAGGAACATTCAGGCAGGGGAGGGATAGGCAGCACTCACCAGTACAGGGTGATGAATTAGGAGACCCAACTTCTGTTATCAGGGCAGAGAGAGCACAGCCCTGGTACAGACTAGTTCTACACAATCTTACTCACTGATTCTGACTTGTTCTGCACTCCCTTAGGACAGACACTTGACAGTGTTCAGCCAGGCTGGGTGAAGGTACCATATGCAGCAAATGGAATAAATAGGGTTTTACAGTTCATGATATTAAAACATAGCACGTGGCAACCAAAATCCTCCCGGGCTAAAACTGCAGCTTTACTTCTATAAGCTCTCTCCTTTTCATCTCAGGGACTGAGGACCTTAGCATTCTGTATTAAGTCCTTAGGTTTATCCCCAATAGGCTGGCTCCATTAGCAAAAGAAACCTGCTCATATAAATGGAATGAAAACTGAAAAGATATCTGAAAACAGTCACACCATCTGCTCTGATTCGCCAGCTTGTACAGCGTTCTCATCGCTCCTGCATGCCAGTCGTTCCATCTCATCAACTCACAAGCTCCTCAGCACAAGAAATCGGGCCAATGACAAATACTCTGTGTTAAAAAAACCCCTTTCTTAAGTGACATTTAAGGAAGAATCAAACTTGTAATTTAATTACTTCAAGTTATTTGCTTCTCAAATGATCAAATTTAAATTATCCCCAAGCTCCTTTCCCTTTAACTCTTCTTCTCATAGTGATTTTGATGTCAAACTCCAGCTGAGATACAAACCCTCCTAACAGAGAAGTATGAGAAGTAAGCAGACACAACCTCAATTATACCAGTCATAAGAAATCTACAATTAGTATCTAATGGGTGAAAACAAAACCTAAGAAACAGAGCATACAAATGAACATACTAAGTGTAAAATGTTTTCATAAAACACATTTTTAAATCCAGTCAGCTTCCAATAGAGCTATTGTATTGCTAAAGTAAACACACACACATGCACACAGAGAGCCCACTCTAAAAATAAAGAGCAATTCTCCTTGGTTGCTGCCTACTTGCAGTTTATACCCAGGCACTTAATTTGTTCCAATCTTTCACTTACCTTGCCGCTTCAAAATAAAATAAAGGGTTAAAATGTAAAGGAAATGTATAGAATTAATAGAAAACTACAGAATACAACAGCTTGTTCTCATAGAAAATACAAGTCCTGAAGGATTCCTAATGTTGTTAAAGGTTCACCAGATAATGAACTTTCACTATGGAGATTATCAACATATTGTTGGTGTCCCATCTGAGGTATCAGGGAAAGCAACGTTAAAGGCACCGAGAGTTTCCTGTTCCACAGCAGCACTAGGATGAGAAATCACGTAAAGTTGAAGGCAGGTTGAAGGGAATAAAAAAATGCAAACAGCTACTAAAAATCCAAAAAGCAAAAACCAGCAGAAGCTAATGATTGCAAAAGCTAAAAATGCAGAAATCCTTTTGGTTTCCAGGAGCATCCCTCAACAGAAATTCTTTAGTTCCCCACCACAGTGCATCTTTTCCCTTTCTCAAGCTGTACCAAGTACAGTTAAAAACTTCATGCTTCTCTTCAGATGTGACTCAACAGCAAATATTGTACTTCAGAGGCAGAGAGAAAGCTGTGCAGCTACTTTACTCCTCCTCGTCAGCTGCCTACTGCCTAGCTCCTCACACACGCAGCCTCCCCGCTTCACTCCTCGCCTCAAAATGATTCTCCACTTTATTATCCATTCAGAAGGAAATACGAACTGATGGAGCCAATCTGACTAAAGACAAAACGCATTCCTTTGGCATTACGAGAGCAGGCAGTGCAGCGCAGCGAGTGGATCTCTAATGGAAAAGCGTTCTGGCATCCTGTGGGACTGTGGAGAAGGGGGGCTGGGGGGGAAAGCCCAGAACTCAACATAATTAACTAGCTCCAAGAAGATTTTTTGCCCAGCTCTGAGACGGAGGTTTCTTTTTTTTGGTTCTTGTCCAGAATTCCATTTNTATTTTTATCACTCCTGTTCACCCCCCGACTAACCCACAAGATTCAGCTATGCCCTTGCTGAAATGAATCCAGTTTCCAAGGAAGACTAGTACCAGCTCTGCTACAAGTGTGGGGGATTGAACACCCGTTGATCTCTCATTTCCCAAAAATAAAAGTCACATTGTTACATAAAAGAATGACTGCAGAAGTGCTGTGCACAGAATGAGATCCACTCACGTTGTACTGACACTTCTCTCCTGGGAGTGAGCAGCAGCAGGCACTCATCCTGCAAGAAGTGCCTGAATTAAAGGCACCATTTATCTGCCCCACAACCTGCTCCAGAGGCATACAACTAACTGGAACTAAGAAAACCTCGCCAGCCAGTTGATCCATGTTCACATCCCCACTCCCACAGATGCTCCCTTCATACTGTCCCACCTCTTCGTGCACCCAACACAAACACCCACCTCCTTCCCGGATACTGTTTCTCTGCCTCTAGCATCAAAGGCACTGTGTGAGTGCTGGTGTTGCTCAAGAACAACTCACTGCATCTTTCAAAACAGTGTTTTTTCACAGTGTGGGGTGGGATTTTGAAGAGGCCTATATGACTTAGCTATGGAAATGCCACTATCCTCCCATCTGTTCAAACACCTCCTACCTCCTCGTGAGCCAGCCTGGTTGTCAATGATACTTCCCCTTCAATATCTTACCTACACCAATATCAACTTTAATTCACCACTTCTTCCACAAGCATCACCGTGCTCCCTGTCCTGCCCTCACCACAGTGGATATTCTCCTGGCATCTTCAACCCTCTGCTCCCACAGTTCCATCCCAGCACCTTGCTGTAGTGCCAGCTGGTAACAGCCAGGCTGGTGTCCCAGTTAATTTGCTTGTTTTGGGTAACAAGTTTCACATGTAGACTAATGTCACAGCTCACAATACTTTATCTCAACAGTACCACTGGTGAACTGTATCCCTGTTCTTTCCATGTGCAGCCACAGCACTGCCCCTTTCAGGTAGGCACAGAAATCATGCCACCAGCCTCCTTTCAGATCCTGTCTAAGGCTGATGTTCCTCGTGGTCACTCTCATCCTCCATCCCCCAAGAACACCCTCTCATTTTTTCTCTTTCCTTTGTTGCAGGGCAGGGAGTATAGGTCAGATTTTGAGAAGTGATTTGGCTCTAAAGGATTTTAAGAGTCTGACCCTGAGTATCTCATTATATGTTTGCATTCTGCCAGGAAAGCAGGGTTCCTGCCCAGCTGAGAGCACTGAGTCTGACTGAAATAGGAATGATTCTACTAAACACAGCAATTATAGCCCTTGAGCTTAGAGTCAGAGCTCTGCATCAAATTCATCCACATAAGGATGAAGACTGCCCAGCTGAGAAAATAAAATGCAATCCAGGATTTGAACAGTACTTAGAATCTTCAAAGCTCTGCCTGTAACTAAGATGAGAAAGATCTTGAGAGAAGTCTCTTACATAGCAATAGTTTAAAAAGAAAATAGTAGATTTCCATCATACACTTTTTTATTTACATTAACACTCTACAGCACCTGAAGTATCCACTAGACAGCATCACAGGCTTTTAAATGCCTCACTCTTTCCAAAGATCCCACTACAAGTGGAGCCAAATCATCTTGCCATCACTGCGTCTGTCCTTCCAAACTTTTCCTTCCTTGGTCTTTGCCCATCCCTGCAGCCATCAGCAACAGACAGTAACATATCCAAGTCAAAAATGTACCAGAGTCAGCCACAGTTTCCAAGACGAAAAGAGCCCATAAAAATTTCCAAATTGCCACATAAAATCCCAATATTCCCATGGCTGTCTTACAGGAACAGGAGAGAATAACACATGGAAAAAGTGAGCAAGTCTCATTTTCAGAGCCAGGGGACGTTACTAAAGAAGGTCATAAGGAATGAAGTGCTGGGAAATGTCACTGCCCTTTCCACAGCTCACAGTGTGGCTAAAAAAGATAAAAAATCAGGTGCCCTCAGAAGAAAGGAAGATGACACCTTTCAAACATTTCAAACCCCTTACCTAATGCATGGGATATTGAGACAGACTCTGTCTTTCAGAGATTTTTTTCTGAAATAATGAAGATAATTTCACGAGTAAAATAGGCATGACTTGCACATAAAAAATTCTGTGAGAAAGTCTATGTTTTACCTTAAGGCTCAGTGCACTGAGTTATTTGCTTTCTACTAGAGAAATAAACTTCCACTTAAAAATTTAAATACTTCTTACTGCAATTTTTTAATTCATCAATAGATTTTAATTTTAGGTTGAGCCAGCAGGGAATTATTAAAACTGATAAAGCCTGGCTTAGCTATATAGGCCAAATGCTTTGATGTCTGCGAGGTATACATTACCCTTTCTTCTTTTTTAATCCTCATTATCTATTTCATTCCAACTTCCTGTAAAGTACTGAATTACTGATAAAATTGTAAAAAGTAAGCAATTCCTTCATGAGCACGAGTGGATTAACCAAAGAAAAATGAGCACTCCTCAAGCACAGGTCCTGCCCCTCCCTCTCGCACACTTACGCCCCTTCTCCCTGCAGGAAGACAAGCAAGAATATTTCTACTTGGTTTGGGGCAAGTAGAAAAATTAGTGGCTATGGAAATTAGATGATAAAAATGTTACACAGAGATGAAACAAAGAAACAACGTGGGGGAAGTCAAGAGAAAAAATTCACTGGAGAAAGGCTTGTCTAGAACTGCAGGGAAAAATGCCCAACTCATTCTCAGGTTTAATTTATCTCACAAATGGCATTGGACATCTCTGAGCCAAGAGCTCTCTAAAACAATTCTTTTATTTCACTGGGGAAAATACAAGAACCATCTGTCCCAGGTGAGACTGCCTGCTGCATCTCCCTAAAGACAGAGTTCCCGATAAGGCAGCTTGAGCTCAGTGCTGCACTAGACCTCACAAGCTCAAATACACAGTATAAAGTTTATCAATTTATTCAGCAGTGAAAACATGCTATTTATTATCTTCTTCAAAGCAACAAGAAGATTAAATCAATCAGCAGTCTAAAGACAAAGTGTTAATGAAAAAGCAGTGACCTCCTGCTGTTCGGCAGCTGTCCTCAATGAATACCAGCTCTGAGGAGCTGTGCATCACACAACCCAAGCAGTGCTGCTGAGACGTGAGACCGTGTATTCTCAGGCATTTTAAACTGCCCTGTCAATGATGCTGCTTTCCTTATAGCAGCTCCAGAACACAGTAATGAAACATATACTTAAGATGTTGCTGTCAGATGAAAGAACAAACTTTAAAAAGTGCCATTCAAAGCACTAATAGCTTTCTTTTCCCTCTAGGAAAGGCTAAGGCAAGAGCAGCATACAAACTTGGAAGGGAAGAAAGGCACAGGTACCTCCCACAGCACTTTGAACACCATGGAAACTGATAATGGCCTGAAAAAAAATGGAGAGAATCTCCCTCAAAGTTTTCAAAGTTCTCACCCTTTGAAAAGTTTATTTTTTCTTCTCATACAAGTTGAATTATTTTTTTTTTTTATAGAAAGACAATGAGAATGGCACTAGCTCAATGAAAAAAATGCTGCAGATCAGAGGTATTAGGACTTTTTATGGTCCAAAGACAGGCAACCTCAGTTCATTTGTTGTGAATGGCTGAGACGATAACACTGACTGATTCATCCCTATAGGAAAGATGTTTACACTCCGTATGTAAACATTATCCAACTGTAAGGACATCTGTTGAACTCTGAGATATCAACATATCAGAACAAATAGAAGGAAGGACTTTCACAAGAATGTAATAAGTTTCAAAGAGTAGGATTTTTATGAGGTTAATGAAAAAAAATGGATTAACATACCACTAGTATTTTTTAAGAGATACAAACTTTACACCTTCACAGTTTAGGCCAATCTTAATCAGGCAGGGAGTAACCAGAGACCTTTGAATTGCCTGCAATGCATTCTCCCATCTCTGTCCCTCTACGGCTGCTGCTACCACATCAGTCGAAAGACTCCTCCAGAGGCTGAACAGATCTAGTCTCACATGGGAAGTCTTAAGGTGAGAAATTCTTAAGAGACTATTGGTCATAAAGCTAAAAACCCTCATATTATTATCCTCTATTTAATTTCTTTACAGCCATCATTGTTACTCACAATGGCAATGCCCTTTCCTCAGAGATGTGAGGCACCCTTTAAATGCAGATGATAAACCTGCTCATCCCTTTCTTGTCTTGAGGAGGAGGTTTGCACTTTTGATTTTGGGATACAAAAAACCCAAACACTATCAGCTCTGCACACTTCACAGAAAGGGCTATTTTATTCCTCATTCAGTAGGCTCCTACCACTCTGGGCACAAACAAGCCTTGGCTCCCAGACACCACGCTCCCTTCAGAAGCCGCCGCAGAGACAATGCCAAACCCACTCGTCACGGCCCACACCAGCCTTCAAAATCAGGGTGATGAGACTTTAAAAGCAGAGCTGTCTCAGGTGACAGGCTGTGGGAAGCATGTTGTCTCCTTGTGCCCCAGCAACAACAGACGTAAAATCTTCTTTAATGTACTCCTGAAAACATCAGGATAGCCCCAGAGCTCTTGTCCTGGGTTTTGGCTGTCCACCTGAAAGCACAGAAGCCGTTCTCTAGCTGAATTATCATTCTCTACTTTTAATTATGAAGTACAATTAGAAGATGAACTCTTGAAAAAATGATGGTGCCTTCTGCAACTCAGGTAACTTGAAAATTGTAACCATCTGGATGCCCCCATTCTGGAAACAGCTATTACCAACTATTATGCTGGTTTTCAGACTGGAGTGAGCTTAAATACCTCAAGTCAATAGGCAGCGAGGAAGCATTTACAGCAGAGAAAACTCTCCCTCTGCTGCCTCCTCCTTCAAATTACATGTCTCTCTCTCCTAACAGCATCCAAAACGTAAGGACTTGACATCCTACGAAATTGGAAAATTACAATCAATGCGTTAATTGCACATCTAATTAAATAATCAGCATCCCTAAAACGCAAAGGCATCTGGGCACAGACATGTGCTGTGGGTAGAAAAACCTATAATTATACTCTCAGTTGGAGCTGTAATTGCTTTTTTGATCAAGAAACCTGGGAAGGAAAGGTTGCAGATGATATGAAACATAGACCTCAAGTAGACATAACAGCCTTCCAACGTGAACTGGTTGAGGCAAGCACAACGCAAGTAAGCTATTCAGCATTTCTATTGTAAATAGAGATAAAGAAATAACACACTTTACTTACAGCAGTGGAAAGCCATGTTAGACACCTGGAAAAGCTTTTAATCAGCAGTGAGCACAGATTATCAAGGGAAGCTAAAAAATCTCTATCCCAGAAGGTTTTAACAAGGGGAAGTGCACACATTTTTAAGGGATGCTTTTGAAGAAGATAGATGGTCTAGTTAATCTCTTCACATCTCACTTTTATTGCTCTTTTTCCTTCAGAGCCTATCTGAGGTAGGAAACTACAAGGTAACAAATACAGCTGGCTAAGGGGCGTGAGGGTACATTCCCCTCCATGGACGGTCTGCAGGACAACCCTGCTTCCCACAAAACAACAGCTTAGTTCAGACACTGCAGAGCCCATTTTTCCTACCTGAGCTTGACAGTGTCAACATGGAAATTGCCTCTCACAGAAGTGTCCATGCATTCTGCAAGGTCGGTCCAACATACAGGGATTTGGCTGAAGGAAGTAAATGTCTTGATCCTACAAGGTAGCATTCTGCATGAACTTCCACAATTCTTTCTCTGTTTGAATGTAAATCCCTTTCTCAGCTAGAAGAGGGTGTCCTTCTGCTCAGTGAACAAGAAACTATTTAATATGGTTTCCTTGGCGTTACTCAAAGCTTTATTCATTATATCACAGCCAGACCCTACCAGTACTTGCAGTTACATCACCATTACATGCAGTGAGCTAAGGGGCACTCCTCATCATATTACTAAAGTAATTCAAGCTTAATTAGTGTTTTGACAGCATACCTGTGAAGTTAAGAAGTCCCCATTACAACTGAAGAACAAGGGCAGTATCAAGTCAAGAGCTTCTTCTCTGAACACTCATCTCAGGACAACAAACCCCAGATTTCTCGAAGTAATTAAGCTGGGAGCATATCAAGCACTAAAAGGTCTAGCTTTCCAGCTACTTCACTTACTACTCTGATACCTCATTTCCAGAATCTGAAATCAAGTAGCCAGAAATCAATTCACTGATCTGAGAGAGAGGCAATGGAAAAATAATTTCAAAAGCCACAGTGGCTTGTCCAGCATCATGTAATAACATGGCAGGGGAATAACAACTAAAAATCCTATAAAGCAATATCCAGCTACTCTGCTAACAGGTTGTGAGGTTGTGTGCTCTACTAGCATTTTCCTTCTCATTGCTACATATGCCCCAACTTTCAAAAATAGTGAGAAAAAATTTTTTACTCTCCTACCTTCAACTTTATGTCTCCTGGCTTAAGTAATATGCTTTTCTCTTGGTGGGAGTAATTTTGTGTATCTATATTCCCCGCAGAAGGCAGCAGTTGATTAATGAACCCAAATGCCCCACAAATACTTGCTGTGAACCCCATACAAGCCTCTGCCAGTCTCTGAGGACACCATTAACCTAGACACTGAACAAGAAAAAAAACCTGCCACATCAGGGGTCTGACAAAGCCAACTCCAGCAACCACCCCCATATTAATAAACTCAGACACTTTTCACACCTCCAGTAAAGGCACTTGACAGGCTCATATTGGGCCTCAATTAAGGGGCTCTGGAAATCCAGTCAGCCTGCTCTGCTAACTGGGAGGGACAGAGGAAGAAATTTAATGCAAAATAAATTAAAATAGCTGGACTAAGAAAGACTCTGCAAGACAATGAAAACTGCATTACAAACCAGGCTTTGATAACACAGCTGACCTCAGTAAAGTGGCTGAGAGGCCTATTAGTCCCTCTGGCAAAAGTTTGTGATGGGAGGGGCAAGCACAGATGGACCAAAACACACTCAAATACTGAGCAAGTATGATGGGGTTATTCCAATAGCTGCTGCCACTGTTCAGTGCCCCCAGGTCACCAAAAGCATTCCACCCTTCCAGAGAAACAGGTGTAAAGGCACGTTTAAAAAGGGATGATTCTGGCAGCTGTGAACAGTTGTATATTAACAAGCTATTACTACTGCGAGCTAAAAATAGAGTGATAAAATTTGGACGAGTAACATGTATCCACATCACAAAATATGAAGGAGAGCTGTACTTGCTTTAAATTGAGTTCCTTAAATTAGACATAACAAAATTCAGAGTGAATACACCAGCCAATCCATAGGTATTTGTGTAGACAAAACTGGATGCCTCAAGTACCCGTTACATGAGATACCACAAAAAAACTTGCAGGAATTTCAGGCTGCTGCACTAAGATAATACACTGACTAAAAATAGAAAAATATAAATAAATTGCATTAAAATTTAGCACTCTCAGATTCTCAATAACAGTTTCTCAAAAATGTGTTTGCTATCTTAAAATACAGGGTGCATATTGACTCATTAACAAAAATAAAACCCAGATGGAGACATGGTTAAAATAAACTGATCTTTCACATAAAGCAATTTCTATTTGTACTTCAAATATTCTTGCATGCAACAACCTAAAGTATTAACCAAAGTGAGGCTAAATGAATTGAGTCGAACTGATTTATCTAAATTTGCTCTTAGATGATATCCTTTTTAGTACATGTCCCTGATTTTGTGTCTAGTGCTTTTCTAGGCCTCCTATAAAAAAATTTCAAGTGCTAGCTTTTAAAAATCTTTTAATGACTATGAGTTCAATTGCAATTTATTGCCTAAGTAAGGAATTGAAATCCCATGGAGAATTTCTAAAATCTGATTTAAGAACAAACCTGTTTGCAAACTGTACCATATTTTCTGAACTATAACCACTTGAACATTCATCAGAAAACGAAATTTTTTTTATGACAGGTTCATTACCAGGCATGAGTCAACTAAGAACACCCATTCTTCAAAAACCCCTCATGCAGTCTAGAATCCCTAATATCTGCTGTGCAACTGTAGGGGAAAGCCACCACCCAAGAAGGGCTGCAACATGATTTTCACAATTTCCTTTCTGTGAGAGGTTCTAAGTAGCAAATACCTCTCCTACACACCCCAGGCTGTGTTTGGAAACCCACAGGGTCCTGCAATGTGGCAGCCTGACAGCAAAGGCAGTCAGGTGGGCAGAGTGAACACAGGGAGGCCATGCCATGAGGAACAGTGATGGAGGCTGTGGCTCCATGGACATTTCTGACAACCTACTTAGGAGGCTGTCCGGATGATGAAGCCCTTATTCTTTGCTCCCACTGGCAACTGTCATATAGTAGCATTCATAAAAAGACCTGTTTTTAGATTAATTAGAAACCAATGGCAAAGAAACCAATTTGGAAGCTGTTCACTAACAATTAGAAAAATCACTTTCTGATTTCTAGCCTGGGTTTGTTCTTATGCCCCTCTGTTCTTGTGCTAAAAGTAACCTTTCACGTAAATAGCTGTAAACTTGCCAATATATACTCCTATATTCTATTAGCACATGGCAGCAAAGTTTGCTCTCAGCTTCCAGTCTACTAAGCTGAGCCATACTTGTTTGGTCTCATCTCACACAACCTCAGCACCTTCCCACCCTGGGCTGCCTTGATGTCCCCTCTCCAACTTGTATTCTCTAATGTTTGCAATAGTCCCCATTTTCTCCATTTGCTGGTTTCCTACATGTCGTATTAGAAATATTATAGAAATACAGGCAGAAGGGACTTATTGCCTGCCTGGTTTGCCATAGTGTAGCATGGACCATAAAGCAATTAATTTTACTAATTTCCTATTTGCCAGGCAGCAAGGCTTTTTTTTGTGACCATTTCTACAGCTTGACTAGTGAGGGCAGACTAAATGAGTTTACAGTTACCCTGTCTTCTCTTACCAATCCAGTGCATAAATACAGCTTGAAGAGGATCCTCCTGTTTTGAGCACATACTCCCATAGTCCAGAGCACAGCACCACTGCTGACCTGCTACTACATCATCCTGCAAACTTGAAGAAAAAAGCCACCCAGTCAGCAAGTGACTCTCTGCCTAGAGCACCCCAGCAAACTGGCACTCAGATGTACCTCAGCCCTTCCAGCATCTACTACCTGCACACTTGAGCAACAGCTGAGAATCTCAAGCTACATTTGGGATTTCACCCCAGCTTTATGCCTAAATTATCTTTAGGTTTACAGCACACGAAGGATAGAGCTGTCAACAACCTCAGGAAATTCTTCCTGCATAACAGATATTGATACACTGATGTTCTCAAGTGCCTTTCAGCAGAGGAGGTGTGTTACAAACTCAGCTCACAGACTGCCAGGAAAGACTGCAGGCCTTTTCTTACAGATTCAAAAGCCAAGGAGAGGAAGAACTGGCCCCACCTTTACCACCTCCAGATTTCAAATTAAACCAATGGGGAACCACTGAAAAGCCCTTCTGAAAGGGTCAGTCATTAACCATCAAAGCAATACAAATGAACCCACAATTTGACCCAAATCCAGCTCATGTGATCAGTCCTCCACAATGTCACAAAACTGTCCAGATTAAATATGAGCTGACAGCAGACAGTATGTGTGTGTCTATCATATGACTTAAAAATCCCATATGAATGCCAAGAAATTAATCTGGATGCAAAGAAAGTTCTTGTTAACTCGGTAAGAGTTAACTCAGTAAGAACTACATCCTAACAGGCAGCATTCATTTGCTGCATCACAAAACCTGCTTGAATCCTATGAAGAAAATAAAAATGCTACTCTGTTTCCAGCTGACACACCTGAACAACAGGATGCCATCCAGAGGGACCTGGAAAAGCTGGAGGAGTGGCCCATGGGAACATCATGAGGTTTAACAAGGCCAAGTGCTGGTGCTGCACCAGGGCTTGGACAATCCCCTGTATTAGCACAGGCTGGGCATGAACAGCCCCAGAGCAGCCCTGCCCAGAAGGGCTTGGGGGTGCTGTGGTGAGAGGCTGCACATGCCCTGGCCATGGCACTCACAGCCCAGAGAGCCAAACGTGTCCTGGGCTGCATCCAGAGCCCCGTGGGCAGCAGGGCAGGGAGGGGATTCTGCCCCTCTGCTCTGCTCTGCTGAGACCCACCTGGAGCACTGCATCCAGAGCTGGGGTCCCTGCACAGGAGGGACAGGGACCTGCTGCAGTGAGCCCAGAGGGGAGACACAAAGATAATCAGAGGGATGGAGCATGGCTGAGAGAGCTGGGATTGGTCAACCTGGAAATGGGAAAGTTCCATGGTGATCTGATTGTGACCTGAAGGGAGTCCACAAGGAAGATGGAGGAGGATTATTCACAGTGACAGGACAAAGAAAAATGGTTTCAGACTGAAAGAGAGTAGGTTTAAATTAGATATTGGGAAGAAATTCTTTACTGTGAGAGGGGTGAGGCAGTGGCATGGAGAAGCTGTGGGTAGTGCTCAAGGTCAGGTTGGGTGGGGCTTTGAGCAATCTGGTCTAGTTGAAGGTGTCCCTGGCCGTGGCAGGGGGGATGGAATTAGATCATCTTTAATGCAAGCCATCTTATGATTCTATGATTCAATTTTACATACTATGTAGCACCATGCAGAACTGGAGTACTGATGTCTTCAGGCATTGTGTTATGCAATATTAACAGCTTTTTGACTTTTGAATACTACTTTTACAATGAGGGGAGGAGAACAAAGCGATCACCTTACTTCAATCTGGATGCATGGTACTGGAAGACTTCAGTTACGCAACCCATACATGACTCCAAAATTGGCTCAGAATGCCAAAATTGGCATGCAAGGCAAGCCTGCCCTACATCTAAACAAGTTGTGTAACGACACAGCTTGGAAAATAAGAAACAACTGAGAGAAAAGCAATACTAAAAGAAAAAATTGTTAAGTCCTAGCCCCTTTTTTCTGACCTTCTGGCTTTTCCTATGAAGTTATGTTATTATTCAATGCATTTGCTAACATTGCACAATAAGTTATTGCTGCATTTATGATGCTCTCAGCTAGTGCTGGTTAACTCATCTTTTCTTCAACTCTTGTGCTTTGTAAGCTGAAGCCCACTGCTATCTCTCTGGTGCAACATTTCTTGTACAGATTGCTTCAGTAATACACAGAACTGGGAAATATCCCCTCCTCCCACACAGATCCTTAAAAATAAGAGTGTGAAGTCTGGCTCTCCCAACAGCCAATGCTATTTTTAAGGGCTGCGTATGTGGCAGGTAGGAGTCCCCCCACCCACCTCTCCCATTGCACCCCTATTTTGAGCAGAAGCAACTGGTTTACTCCAGTGTCAGATGAAACTCTCACAAATTTCCCTGATAAGCACCACACATGAGTGTCATGTCAAGGTGATCAAGAGACCACAGGTTTCTGTGCCCCATTCCAAATCAGGCACAACCTCTATGACCAGAGCACACTGCTGTAATTCTGTTGGCCATTATATCCCCAAAACAAGGTGCAAAGAGGGGAGTTTTGCATAAGGTGGCAATGGTTGTCTCAGCTCTATTTCTAGTGTTCTTCTATGGCCTTTAGTACGTACTACATAGAGGACTCGGTCCACTTTCCAAAAAAACCTGGGCTTCATTTTTACTGAAAGCTTCACCACTGCAGCAGGTCCTAAGGAAAGACAATTACTTGGTCAAGAAGGTTTTTGGAAGAGTCTTGGTACAAATGTCAATGCAAGCTGGGCAGCATCAGGTAACAGAAAAGAGCCTACTGTAGTTTATCCCAGTTCAGAGGGATGAGCTATGTGCACACAGATAGCTCCTTCAGCCTGTCACACTCATGTCACTTCTGGATATAACCACCACAGAAACTCTTGTGACCTGATAGCCTGTGATAAATTTTGCCAGAAAAAAAAAGGCAGAAATCATGGATACACAGTCCATGATTCTTGGTAAACAAGAATCTGGGAGTTGTATAAGACCAAGGGGTCATCTTCACATCGCCAGTGCACTGCTGCCACTCACATCTTGCTCTCTGATCAGCAGAGATACACTTGCATGGAGAGGAAGAAAGGTGACTAAGATACCTTTTCCTTCAGAAAACACCAACTTGTCACATAAAATTTGCTTTACAGGACCATAACAAAGTTGAATGAGAATATTTCTCTAGTCTAAGATGTCCAAACAGTTGAGGGAGTGCAGAGAAGAGTTGTTCCCAGAAGGAGAGTTACATCTCAGCAGTCAATGCACTTTTCCAAACCATGGCAAACCTAGGTTAAAATCTCAGCGTCACTCAGTATTGAGATCAGGAACAAGAGTCCTATTCTTCCCTTATTCTAGACATACCTACCGTAAAAAAATTAATAGCTATAATGACACTCTATTCACAACCAGCACTGTCATTATGACCTTAGAGAAGCACAGAGCTCAGCCAAACTGGATTACCTGAACATAATGTGCAGTACTGGCACAAAGAAAGAGATGCACTGATTGTGGAACACACCATGTTTGTAAACTCTATATATATATATATGTTGCACAAACACCTTCTCTTTCTTTTTAAGGAAATAAATGGAATAAACTTTGGAAGAAAAGTAAACTGATCTTGGATTCCCATTTAAAGGCTTCAAAACAATTTTGACTTACAGATATGTACAGTTTACAACACAAGTCTAGAGAAGCAAAACCCCCTGAATTTGTTTGGGGTTTTTTCTAACCAGCAACAAGAACATATGGAGAAAACTGAAGGAGACTGATGCCCAATGTGCCAAGGGATACAGATCATCAACACCAAAACTGGATTTTAGCAGAGATAGAGTGTCAATATATTGATATATTCAGAGAAGCTTGCAGAAAGTCCTGTTAGCAACTGAGCAGGCTCCGAGCTGCTGTGGTCATCATGGAAAACACTGCACATTGCTTCACAAGAAAGCATTTGTCTTAAAAAACTGATCTTTTCCACTGGAGGGAAGGTTATCAAACAGTTGCTCAAAAATCACAACAGAAGCTAATGAAGGCACAACACTATTTTCTGGTGTGTACATACAAATAATTATTGCTTTGCTCTAACATAATGTTCATTGTAAAGGACATTAAAAAATTATAGTAGGTCTTAGGGAATCTCAGAAGGATAAATAAAAATGGCTTTTATCCAAAACAGATGTGAATATGCAGGTATTTTATTTAAGACACCTGGAGAAGAAAGAAGCTTTCCCTTGTTTGAGTACAGCCTGTCAGCTGAACTCCTCCTGACAGAGAGGCAACAACAGACACAAGTTGTTCAGACACCAGGGAATCACCCCACACTAAAAGCTGCCTCAGGAAAGGCACAAATGGCTTTGGAGAGTCTCACAAGACTTGGCATCCTGCAAACTCAGATGCAACAGAGAGAACCAAGATTATGGCATGGGGAGACAAGTCTCCACTACTTTTGTATTTGCATGCTTTCCATATAACTACTGTTGTGCAATCCCTAAAAGATCTAAAAGCTGCATCTGCAGAAAGGATTTGACTACCATAGCCACCTAACACCACACAGTCTGCAGTACCACTGGCAGCAAGCCTTGGATCATGCCTGACCAACAGGATCTCCACCTGAGAGTAGGAAGGGCAAATTTATGACCACAAGAATGTTCTACAGAACCCCACCAACACTGATCCCCAGGACACTTGATCAGGAATGTTGGTATTTTGGTGGAGGTTAAGACAGATCATTAGCTAGAAAAGAAGGAAGATACACTGGAGACATACTTTTTCTGCATGAAGAGAAATTTCTAGTAACTCTCTGTTAGAGTCACAATGCTTCAGTTTGCTTCTTTGCCACTGTGTGGGAGGCTTTGAAAATGCAGAACTTACTCATCTTCACGGGACCGATAAAGAGACACCTAGGCAACAAAGCTTAAGGGAAATAAAATGCCAAAAGTAAATTACTGCATGGACTGCAAAATCCATGAGAGGTGGAAAGGGACAGCTTCCAGTCTTTTGCTGACTGGCTCAAGGCAGTTTGTTCTCCACTAACCAAATGGGCTGATGCACTGGTTTTACTGATGAGAGGGCCTAGGTTCACATATGGGGATTGACTTCAATCACACAGGGATAGGAAGAAAACTTACAATCAAAATTGCAACCAAAACTGGCACCAGACCCTGCTGGTCTCTTCACCATGAGTTTAAGTCCAGCAAAGCCTCCTTAGGGCATCCCACTGTTGCTTACGAAGGGAATAGTGGTACTTTGCACCAACAGCTTGCTTTCTCAAAATCGAAATAGAACTTCACACTACAAAATCACCAACTCAGCACCCTCCCAGGACCAGGGCTTTTAAAACTGAGACCCTCATGGTTCTTAAATATTTGCAGGTGCTTGATCAGAGGTGAAGCTAGAGAGCATGGGAAAAATCGGACTAAGGATATGACTGGGCACCTGTAACACTAAAGAAATACTCCCTTTAGTCCCCGTTACTGCAGGTGATCATATTATTCCAGAAAACTACTGTCATGAACTACATCTGCCATCTCAGTATGTGATCTGACTATATATCAGTCAAAAAGAAGAGACTATTGACATTTAACGGGGAAAGACAAAGGTTAAATTAAAATAATTGGTATAGAATGGCATTATTAAAAAAAAGGAAGAAACACTGCTCCTGTTATTTTGGTTTTGAAACAAAAGCGAAGATTGATGTATTTAATATACTGACATAAAAGAGGAAAATTATGCATAAGACTTTTCCCCCCCTCAACAAATTCAATGTAAGCAGAGAAAATCTCAGATCCCATACCCTCTTCTAATATTTAAATATACTTGAAAGAGTTGTTAAGACAGGTAATTTGATGATTTGACTGAATTTTTGCTCTTCTCTGGTCTGTCTATTCTTCTGTTACACAAAAGTCAGATTCAAATTTGTATAATTTTAGAAGTCACACAGCTGTGTCCCTAGCTGAAGGCAATTTCAGTTACTGAGGGCTGCGAGTTGAAGATGTAATAGCTATGTGTTTGTTCTTCTTCTGGAAAAGAAGCTCCCACTGAGGGACTGCAGCAGATGAGCTATCAATTAATCCCTCTTTGTAGTCAAAGTTCTAAGTGTGAAGGTGAGGATTACTGAGTCATTCCTTGCAGGGCTGAAAACCCTAGTTGATTCTGGCATAATTAAGTTTCCTCTTCACAGAGAAAGAGAACAAGAAAAACAGCAGAAGTGAAGAACAAAACGTACATGCATGCCACAACAAAGTTTTTTTAACATGCACAATTACAAATTCCTGTGCCATTTTGTAACTGTCAAGTCTTAATTAAAAGACTACATTTCTCTGACTCATGGTCAGAATGTAGGATGCATGTACATTATTCACATGAATATTAATCTTTTCCCAGGTAGGAGGCTGAATTGCTCAGGGGATTTATAATCACATCACATATGGAAACTTCTTGAGTGTCTTTTTCTTTTTTGGACTTTATTCTTTCAAATTTCAGCCAGATCACTAACAATTAAGGGTTGCAAGAATCATTTCAGTAGCTATAGGAGTCCAGCCCCTCAGATCTGTGAGGTGGAGCTCTACATGCATTCATGAATTGTTACAGCACATGAAGAAAGAAGAACACAGAAATGTGCTAGAGACATCTCTTCGAACAATAAGGACATAACCACCTGCTCTGAAGTGCTGGAACAAACAAGGAGAGTCCTCTTGAAAGCTCCTAGGTAATGACAGAAGATGGAAAGATGTTAATACAGTGACCAGAGAAATGAGACATGATCTTTTCTAGTTACCAGGAGTATCACCTGCTTAGACTATCACCACAGGGACCTTTAAAATACTGATCCTCATCTGAAAGTCTGCCTTTGTATCACTGACCTTTGAACAAAATCTATGAACAAGCTGATGACTCAACTTGCACAGAAAGCAACTAGCAGAGATGCTCTTCTAGATTTGAGCATAAGTGAGATGCATATTAAGCATATTTGAGATGCAAAAGCATGTGAGGAAACTGTGAGAGCTGTCCTGATACTTAGAAGGAAAGGAATTAGACAAGCTAGAAAACACTACGTGATTCAAGAACACAAACTAATAAAAACTCAGAAAGTCAGTGCCTAGAGCTCAAGACAAAGAGGCATAAAGGGCCAAGGAGTTCAGGAAGCTGTTAAAAGCCAATGAAACAGCATTACCATCAGAACCTGCTCCAGTGAAGAAACCTCCTGCCCCCTAGGAGGCCTTGAACTCTCTTCATGAGGAAGTTTTTAAGGACAAAAATGATTGCACAGGAAAGGAATCAAAAGGCTGAAGCACAAAATTAAACATCTAGCAATGAACACACAATATGACTAATAAAGGATGGATGCCATTCATAGGAAGACAGAGTTATCATCAGGTGGCATTAAGAAGGCTGGAAATTTGATGACTTAATTGCTTCAGGTCTTCAGTGAAAAGGGACAAGCACAGTCAGGCAGCTGACAGAATTAATACTGGACTGTAGGAGGGGTTTTAAAGGAAAAAGGCTTAGAAAGATAAAAAAGAGGCTGCAGTAAAAAAAAATTGAAAAAAACAACCACCTTATCTCTCTGTTAAGTCAGATATATGGCTCTGATGAATGTTTATCTTCAGGTTCTAGGTTGCAACACTGAAAATCACTAAGCACTAAGAACTTGAGAAACAGGCAAAATGAAGATTTGAAAAAGGCAAAGCCAGTACTTATGCTTTAAAAATAGTAAGAAAAAGCCTTGGATAATTATAAAAGCACTAACTTCACAAACACACACACACACATTCCAGTTTCCTGAGGACTGAAGACTGGAACAAATAATCAAATTACTTGCAAATCTTCTAGAACATGAAAAGGAGAGAAATAACTATGAACATGGTATCATCAAGAGTAGAACTGTGTCAAATGCATTTAACTTCCTTCTATGACAAGCGAAATTATTCTAAGGGGTAGAAAGAGAATAATAGACCTTTTTTACCCTGTGATCTAGATGAAGCTGCTAAAATAGATGCAAACATACTGGTAAAATGATTATAATCATGGTAGCCAAACTCAAATAATGTATCAAGCAAGATCCCTCAGGCAACTCTGGTAGCACACAGGCCATCAGCTTTGGTACCACAGACTTTTGTCACAGACAACAGTAATTTGTGATTTGAATGATTTGTTCATGTAAAAGGTAAGGAACAGACAGACAACAAAGTGCTTACAAAATGAAAAAACCCCAAATTCTATAAGAACAAGTGCAAAGCCATATTCAGCTGTAATCCAACACAAAGATAGGCTATGCAATGACAGACAAAACTCTTTTGCAGAAGGAACCTCAGCTCTGGAAATATAAAAGGTTAACCATGCATCAGTGATAGCTGTGATAAAAAAAGCACCATCACAGCAGGACAGCCTATACATCTTGGGATATCAGGACAGTGTATCTTGGGATATCAGGACCACAGGCAGGAGAACAAAGTCTGGGTTGCTCTATAGTGCACATGAGGAGGCTCTCAGCTGGATTTCTACATTCAGCTTTGGACACTGCACTTCAGGGAAAACTAAGAAATGAGTAGGAGAGAGAATAAAAAAAAAAAGCTAGGCTGATGGAAGAGTGCCTAAAATTCCTGGCAGGAAAAGACTAAAAGAAGAAGGGTCATCTAGTTAACACAAGAAGAGCAAGTGGGGCTTCATCCTGTTTTTTGCAGTAGCCCTTTACTGTTCCAATATTCCTTGTCCTAATCATGAGACATGGATTTATATGGAACAAGAGAGACCTAGAGCAGATGCAAGGAAAATCTTTGGACAGAAAAGGCAGCTAAGCCCCAGAGAAGGCTCCTGGAAACCTCCAATTCCTACATTTTTTGGTTCAAGAGAATTTTTTATCAATAGTTGTCAGCAGTGGGCAAGGCAAAGCAAATAATGACATTTCGCTATCAAAACTAAACTATGCTTTCAGTAACAATCATCTCA
>VZTT01005561.1:17446-27991 GCA_013400855.1 Buphagus erythrorhynchus | reverse complement strand
GGTTTTGGCAGAGTCGTAGTACTTGAGGTTGGTTGAGAAGACACAGGCTCCACTTTGAAGAGATCTCCCAGGGATCCAAATAAAGATGAGATGCTGGAGGTTTCCTTCTGTTCTGGCTGTTTCACCTCTTCTGGTTTATTACTCTGCCTCTTCTCCAATTCTGGTGATGGCTGTGGCACTTTGCTTACTTGTGTTTTAAAGAAATCAAAAAATCCAGAAGATTGGGGCTTGTTGGCAGTTGAGGTTGCAGGAGAATCTTCTCCAAGACTGAACAACTTCAGAGCACTTTTAAATAATGTCTCCTCAGGCTCAGTGGCTGGTTGGCTCTGACTTGGCTGGGGCTGACTTGGTTCATTAATGGCTGCATGCCTTTCAAGATGCCTGGAAGCTGGTGTTGCTTTAACAGGTCTCTCTTCTCGTACAGGCCTACCATCCGTGGCAGTTTGGCTCAGTACAGAAGGAGATCTTGTTAAACCTGGTTTTTTAACACAGATGTTTTCAGTCTGGTGTAATTCTGGCTTTTCATTTCTAGCAGTCCCCAAATTAAGTTCTGATGAAGTATTTCTTCTCGGTTCTGATGTAACAGGAAACTTCTGCCCCGCTTGTTCTTCACCCAATTTTTTATTTGGTGTAAGTGATAAAACATCAGTCTTATTTTCAGATTGTATTGACCATGTGTCTGTTCTCTTTGAGGTAGAATCTTCTGACATCTCAGAGCCAGGGCTTGTAGACTTCCCAATTAGTCCACCCAAAGCAGAAAACAAGGAGCTAACTTTGTTCACTGGTGTTTTCTTATCTTCCTCAGTCTTTTTTGCTTCTGTTACTTTTTCAGTAGATGCTGCAGTTTCTTCAGCTTTAGGAATAGACTGAAACAGCTGGAATCCAAAGAATCTTGATGACCCACTCCCCGAAGTTGTCACTGGGACAGCCTTATCAACTTCCTTGGTGTGGACTTCCTTACTCAGAGATTTATTGAAAGCTGCCCTGGAATGTGTTCTGAGATCAAGGGTTAATGGAGGCTCCTCTGAATGATTCAGGGTTTCCTTCTCAGGTCTGAAATCTACTTTGAGTTTTTGAAGTTTATAACCTGAAAAGTCTAACGGCTGCTCTCTCTGATAATAAATAGACTCCTCAAACATTTGTGAAAAAGTTTCCAAGTTCATGTTCATTAGCTGGTCACTCCTCTGCAAAGCTACTGACAAATCCAGGGGTTTATTTGTTGTATAATCATCTAGACTCTCTTCTTCTGCAAACCAAAACAGCTCATCTTCACTGCCAAGAGGGACTTTGAAACCACAAACAGCAATTGTGTTGTCTTCCAGCACAGCACTTGGAATGGAATCCATCTGGAAATTATAATCCCAGCAGTCCATGTAGGAGTAAGTTTCAGGAGCACACACATAGACATACTGTCCAGTGGGATCAGTAAGCAGAGAATATACATACTGGTTGTCACTGTACATGTAGTATCCACAATCACCATCTTCTGATGGCCACCACACACCCTGCTCAAGCATCATTATCCACTCCTGATACTCCCGGCTATAGGATGAGTACATTAAGCCTTCATCCATACTTAAAGTCTCTTGGTCAATTAGTGTCCACATCGTTCCATCACAGCCAGAGGAGTAGCTCAAATCCATGGGCAACTCTTCAAATGAGTAACTGCTGTCTCTTTCAAAGGGTGGAAAGTTACTGCAACCTTCATTGAGAGAATTAGCAGTCCATGTATCATTTTCTTCCAAACAAATGTCTTGAAACATTAACTGGTCAAATGATTCATATGACATCGCACTTAAATCTAGACTCTGTCCATCAAAATTGGCATTAATCTGCCAATCCATCACATTTGCATTCCCATCCTTTTTACAAAGGTTCACTACCACATCATTTTCAGGCCAGTCCAGGAACTGAGGGGGTGGAACAGGGTTCTGGTTTAACACGTAGTAAACTGGTACTGCTATTCCATGAGCGTCAGCCAGTCCCCCCATTTCATATTCCCATTCAAAGCTAGAATGGCTCCTTGTTTCCTGGTAAGCTGAGTACTGCTCCATAGGGTTATAGCTTTTGTTAGTCAAATTGAGAGATTCATTTGATCCTTTGTTTGAAGGAGATGGAATAACTTTAGATTCTGCATTCTGGTGAGGAACATGCCTACTATTTACAGGCTTTCCAGACAAATCCTGTACTTTGGCTTGCAGATTTAGAGCCTCAGGGAGCACAGGATGCCCACCATGGGTAGCATGAGGCTCAGTTGTTTCATTTACTCTTGCACTGGATGAGTGGTCAGTAGTGGAAGATTCCACTGTTTTCACATTATCCTGTTTCTCCTTTGGTTTAGGCAACAGATTTTTTAAGAAACTGGAAGCTTCCTGCTTTTCTCCAGTGTTGCTTTGACTGTCAGAAGCCATTCCTGAGTTACTGGGTTTTGTATCCAAGCTAGAATCCTCACCTCTATCAAAAAGCTTCATGAAGCCCAGAGAATTTGGTTTTGCCTTCTCTTGCTTACATTCAGACAAGTTTTCACTTGAGGCAAATCTAAGTAAGCCAGAAAATAATCCAGGAGAAGTGCTTTTTTGGCTATCACTCTCACTTTTACCAGTTGAGTCTTGATTATTAGCTTTGTTTTCATTTGAAGAAATGTGAAGAAAGCCAGAAAGAAAACCTGGTGTGTGCTTCTTCTGAGTATCATCTGCACTTGGAGCCTCTGGCCCTTTGGCTGAAGAGGTGGATTCAATTGAGCCTTTGCTTAAGTCTGCTACATTTACTCCTTCTTTCACCAGTCCTCCTTCTACATTTTTAGGTTCTTCTTGAGTACTCTTAGCTTTCTGCTGCTCTTCTTTGGCCTTAAGGGTAGCAGAGGCACTATCCTGGTGTTTTTCTTTGTTTACCTGGGCAGTAGACAGGTTTTCTTTATTTATGTTTTTCCTTTGTAAAAGTTCCTCCTTATTGCCTGATAAATTTGAAACTGAGCTAGATTTTATTGGAACAGCATTTCCTGAATTACTGTTTCTGCCTCCATGCAAAGAACTGCCACTACAACTCTGATGACTTTTCTGGTCCTGTGTAGGTGCTAGGTTTTCTGCAGAAGAAAATTTAAATAATGACGACATAAAGCCTCCCTTCTCATTCTTCTGTTCCTGCTTTGCTGAAGAACCGAGCCCACTGATAAAAGGAAGTTTTCCTGTGAAAGGAAATGAGTGGTCTTCCTTTGATGAACTATTTTGTCTTATATCCTCCTCAGACTTATGGTCTTTAAAATGTTCAGACGTACTTTCTTTCTTCCCTTGTTCAGCAGAAGGAAGCAACAATTGACTGAAAGACTTTTTGAGTGGGCTAAAAAAGCTTTCAGATGCTGTACCCTGATCTTGAGGCTGTGACTTAGGTTCCACATGACCTCTGTTATGCTTGTTTGCCAGTCCATGGCCTGCAGGATGCTGATTCTCCGCATGCTTTGCAGGAGGCTGCTCCCCGGCAGTGGGCGCACCCTCTACCAAAGTGGCACCTGGCTGACTTGTAACAGGATGCAAATCTGGTTGCTTCTGTGGCACATCCGGCTGCTTGGGACCCAAGAGACCATCAAGATTGGCTTTCAGACTGAAGGAACTGACTGAGTTTGTGAGCCTACCAAAGATCGAAGACACAGAAGTGCTACTTGCATTTACCTCTGCCTCACTTCTAGCCTCACTCTTCTGTGCCTCTGGAACACTGCTGCTGGTCCTGGCTGACGTCTGTCCAGATGGTGTCTCACTCCTTTTTGCCTCCTCAACTTTCACAGCATGGCTGTCCTTGGTGTGCTCCTCTTTTGTGACTTCTTGTTTCGGCACTTCCTTCTCAGAGAAGATCTTTAAAGGATTAAACATGCCAATAACTGAATTCACAACTGAATGCTGGCTCTGCTGGCTGTCGGCAGAATTTCCTTGTGTTTGCTGGGGAGGATGTGGTGCAGGAGCCTTACTGTCTATCTCAGTTGTTTCTGGATTGTTGGAGTTTGTGTTCTGGGCTCTTCTATCACTGCTCATCTGGGATGTTAGCAAAGACTGAATGGAGAATTTGGTGTCAGATTTACTATCTGATGCCCCTCCAGGAGTAGAACTCTCACTTTTACCCTTAGTAGTAAATACATTCAAGATTCCACCTTCTGATGAGTTTTTGTTTTCTGTATTCTCTGGAGTGGAAGACACAAGTTTCTCAACAGAGGCTGTGAGCTGCTTTGTGCTTGACCCCACCTTCTCTGTGAAAGAGCTGAACAGGGAACTCACTGTATTTTTCACATCTGACAAGTCTGGAAGAGATTCAGATTTATCTTTGGTACTCTCCTCTGCAGCAAGATGTTTGGTCTGCTCAGACTTTTTAGTTTCTGCTGAATTATCAGCATTATCCTGCTTCAGTGGCACATTCTCAACATTTTTCTTTGTTTCTGGCAATGCACCAAATTTGCTGATTTCTTCCTCCTTTTCAGCCAAGTATTCAGAGACTGATTCTACCAGACACTGAAGTTCATCCATTGTGTCTATGTACTCCTCACTGGGTTCTTCTACAGGAGACAGTGTTAAGTCTTGCACAGGATGATCATGCTTGCTCTCTTTAGTTTTATGTTTTTTATCAGAGCTAGCTTTTAAATGGGAGCCTGTATTTGCAGGGAAATTAGCAGCTATGTTTCTCAAATGGCTGATGTCAGAATCATACCACCTTTTTGAAAGTGTAGCCAGTTCCCCCATTTCATCATCTGAAACAGGCGAGTACTGGAACTCATCAGAAGCACTGCTGTCAAATTCCTCAAGGACATCGACAGGCACAAAAGTGTTCTCTAGCATCCTCATATGTCTCATGTCCTCAGTATTACTCAGGTGAAGTGAGTCCTCATGGTTCCTCCCCGGCTTGTTGGGCAACTTGCCACTTTTAACCATTAACCCATTTTTGTATGGACGCAGGACTGGATAAGCAGGCAACCCCTTACCTTCAGAGTTACTGGTATATTTTCCAACTCTATCATATACTGGGAAATCATCAATGGGTTCAGAACTAGCTGCCACACCATTGAAATAAACTGTTTTCTCCCCAGGAAACTGCAGACCTCCATTACTTTGCAGGCTTATTCGTTCTCTGTCTTCAAAATAGTATCGCAGCTTCTTTTTCCTTCTTCTATCAATTGTATCATATTCCTGAGGATATCTAGGGACATCTACAGACCCTGATTCCAGACACAAATTTTGGCAGCACCTTGATCTTTCACAGTGGTTTAAATTTTCCCTTTTTGAAAGAGTTTGCATCTTTTTCATGTTTTTCTCATGCCAACTTCTAGTTTTATGAGTTTTTTCTAAGAAATCCTCTATTAACAGTTTTCCTAGCTCTTCATAGTTACTCTCCTGTTCTTCTTCTCCATCTTCAGTGTCAAATGGAATGATCCTGACTCTTTCATTTCTAGCTAGGCATCCTTGTCTAAGATAAGAAATAAAGGGAGTGGGAGGGAAAGGAAGAGAGGCAGCAAAAATAGGAAGGGAAAAACAACAATTTTAAAAAAAGCTATAGGAAGGACAGAAAAAATAGGAATGGAAAAAACATGCATTAAATAAACGAAAATTAAAATCAGAAACATTCAGAAATAACAAAATTGAAAACCTGCCAATCTACCACCATTACACTTCAATCAAATAGTCAAAAAAAGTAGCATGGGTAGTGAGATTGCATCGGTTATGTCTGCACAAAATTTAGAAATGCCTTTTTGAGGGAGAACAGCTTTGTGTGATCAAGTGAGGGCACACAGCCTTGGCTGTACCAGTACTCTGCTGTTGCTTTTTTAGGCGTGCTGAAAAGAAGTAACTTATTGCAGCAACAGGACTACTTTGAGATGCAGTGCCCACGCGCACCACTCCACTATGCTGTGCCTGCATTTCCATTGCTCTGGGCTGCAGACTTTGTTTTAGCAGCATTCATAAAGCACACAGTGACCCTGTATCTCCCAGGGGTGGCAACAGAGCAGAAATTTCATCTGGAGACTTAGGAGTCACTGGACTCCAGGCAAGCGGGAACAGAAGACAAAATGCAAACTGTGGGCATGAGCAACAAGAGGAGTTTCAGCTGTTTCACCATTCCACTTTGCTGGGAGAGCTCCTGCTGAAGCCAATGGCCTCAAGGTGCCCCTACCAACACAAAATTAAAAGATTCTCAGAGCTCTGGAACCAGAAGGCAAAACAAAACACTCATGCTGGATATTAGCCCATCATAAGCCTCAGATGCTTTTCAGGATCTGTACATCCCATTTATAACGCATCTGAACAGATCTAGCAATTTATACTTGTCCGTTGTGGGAGAATGGATTAAGCTGTGAAGCAATCTGATGCTTCCTAGAAACCCAAGTAAATGACCCTTGGGATTTTGGGATTAATTCTTATCCCTTGGTCAGTAGGATTATCTCAACTGTTCAACAGCCCTATGGATACGAGCAAAGAAACCTCTTCTTGATTTAAACCTCACAAGGACAGCTCCTGACAATCTACATACAAACAGGTAGAAAGGGGATGGGATATCAAAATATTCATCTGAAAGATGCAGCTTTGCCCCACATCACCGATTGCTGAAAACGAAGGAGCATGAAGGCATGTGTGTGCCTAACCCCGTAGGGCCAGAGAAGGGAAAAGAGAGAGCACAAAGGCATGTTATGGATACTGCTAATCCAAGACTCTTCCCCATGAGAGCTGCACGGAGCATGCCAACACAGGATACAGATGGGATAGCCCTGAAAGAGAGATGGATCATTGCATTTTTTACTGCTGCTTTAGTGCTGCATTTCCAGCAGTATTAGCTACCCTATACTAATTGGAAAGATGCTCATTACTTTAAATGAGTCCTGTTATACACAGTTTAGAACACTTACTATACTTCTTGCCCACTATTTTAAGCTGGTAATTGAAATAATTTTCTTTTGGAAGACTCCCAGGGCCACCATAGTTACTGTATCAAGCCTTTCCAAAACTCAGCTGAAGGCAACGGGAGCTACATGAATGTCTGAAGAGCCATTATCTGTAAATGCTGAACCAAAAAAATTGACTAATTTAGGCATAAAGAAAATTACTTTCCTTTCTAATTGAGCTTCTTTCCCTGTATGTGTTTCCTCTGCTCTTTTACAAAACATCCTTTTTATTAGAAATAAGAAAAAGACATCAGCCCAAGATTTAACTACTACAGATGTAAAACACAGCTGAGGCCAGCAGCAAGTATCAGCTGAAATGTATCAAAGGAGCACTTCAAAGCAGGAACAATGTGGAGACAGGCAGAGAGGTGAAAAGAAGGTAACCCACTCATCTGACAGATCTAGAGGCTCAGATGTGGACTCTAGGTCAGGGCAGCTTCTCACAGGGGAATCTATGCTATCATATTAGCAAGACTAAGGAGGTATGAAGGATAAACAGTTAAAGAAAATGAGCACTGCAAAGAAAAGTTAAGGCTTAAACAAAAACAAAACAAAACCAAAACTGAGGGAAAGATGTCTGCTCTTCTGAAGCCCAACTGGTTGCTGGCACCTAAACACACTCCAAGGACAAATAACAATATTGCTTGTCATCCTTAGAAAGGTTAGAAGAAAATACATTACTTCTATCAAACGAATATGATCACATGTAACATGTTGCTAATAAAGAGAAGCAGAACTTTTTCATCCAAACTCAAATATTGTAAGAAAAAAAACAGGTGTTAGAACAAACATTTTCAACTGAGGCGTTTTGGCACTGACAACCTTTTGCCCAGTTCAAGACAGGTTTTAGCAGGTTCTTGTCTGGTTCTTCTGGGTCCGCCCAGGAGAGCTTCCTACAAGCCCTCATTTTCACAGCAACCATCAGCTGCCGTCTGCTAGGAACACTGATTTAATCAGGTGGCTGGTACACATAACTGAGAGCTGCTAGGAACAAAAGTCAAATACAATTTGTTCTTGCAATACTCAGCTACAACTTTGTTTTGAAAGTAAATTTAAGACCTATCCATGTGCTTCTTTTTAGCTAGCTTGTTAGAAATACCTTTCTGGTAAGTAAGAGAATCCCACGTTGCTTTTTTGGAAAGTTTATTTGCGTATTTTATGTTTTAAGATTAAATATGTAGCAAAGAATCTTGTTGGGCATGTGGAAAATGCGCATGGGAACAGGAGTGCTCAGATCATCATTGAAGATTTGCATTTCTGGACTGAAAATAATTTTAGACCACAGCAAACTACAAAGCTCATGGTTTTAAAGTAAATTTTATCAGTCCAGATCCTCTTACATCAATATCTTAAGGAAATCGGGGGGAAAAGAAATATATTCCAGCTTGGTATTCTCAAACTATTCAAACCAGCAGTAGTTCTTTGGAAGGTCCTACAAACACATTTGTCTTTTAGATACAGATAGAAATTCACATACACACTGACACCAAGCAAAGTAAGCCATGAAAAACTACCTGTATTGTCAACACCACTCCAAGAAATCATACAACTCTAAAAACATGCTGCCACCACTGCCTTCCCCTGACTGGGGGTCCAGCATCACTGTTCAGCTCTGCTCTTCCAAAAAGAGAAAGCCTCAGCTCATCTTCTTAGTTAGATCATCAGCAATTTTACCGCTGCAAGCCACCAGCACAGGCTCACATGGGAAATTGAATAACTTGCTTATATAGAAGACATTTAATGAACAAGGAACAGAGCACTAGGAATGACACATCACACTGCAGTAAATGCATTTTGTTGGCACATTTGCTTCTATTCTTGAAGCCTCAGTAACAGTAACAACATTAGATGTTACCATTAAACTTCACCCTTTACCATTAATGATCATAGATCAAGAAGGGTAAAACTTAGCCTCAGCCACCCAGGACAATAACTGAATTTAGGTTCAGGCTTCAGACAACAAGAACATTTGTACCAAGGGAGATAAGGCAGACCGAATTAGTTATAATACAAATAAAACTCGGCACCTCCTATGATAGTGCTTAAGTAGCCTCCTCTTCCTTCCTCACCAAAGGCAGAAGCAGCAGCTTAGCCTGTTCTACAGAACCACTCTTACCAACCAGACCAGCACTGTCCAAAATCTTCTGCTTTCACCTTGCACAACTAGCTCTAGCTCACAGCCATTGATCCCGGTAAGGTAGTGCTGCAATGCTCAATACTTCAGCAAGCTAAAAACACTTGTGGAACTACTGACTTATGGTAAAAAAAAAAATCAGAGCAAACACACTTTCGCATACCTGAAAGTAAATCTGAAGAGAAAGCACACCATTCAACAGTGTTACATGATAACACGAACAGAAGGAAAAAACACCCAACAACTTATCTGTTACAGACTTTCTTCTTGAATACATTGTTTTGTCAGATCTAATAGAACTGGAGCTAATCCAGAAGAGAAAATAAATCTGCACCAAGAAAGAAGCTCCCAAGAGGATAAATCTGCTGGAATGTGTTTCACTGGCTTGGGAGGCACACCCACCCCATGGTACCAGAGCAAGCAACTACTCACTTCTCTAGCCTTCAGAGAGTAAGGGGAAGGTACAACCAAGAGTAAATTACCCAAAGTTGAGTGTATCTTTTAAAGGTAACTCCCTAAACTGCCAGGTCCGGTGTAGCACATATCCTCACATTTTTCCTGGTTCACAGAAGAATCCCAGTGTCAGCAACACACTTAACCCCTTCCTATCAGAAGACTTTTAGAGCCCTTGATCCGCCCTCCCCTGCCAGCACGGCACCTTCATGGTCTGCAGTGAAAAAATCAATGGGGAAAGGAGAGCCACCCATAAGACAGCACTCACCTGACAGCCACATGCTCCCGATAATCCAGGTCATAACTCTGGAGGGAGTTGGCACAGGAATCCCGCAGGACTCCCTGCTGCTGCAGGCGAGCTGGGCCCGTGAACTGGTGCACGGAGGCGTTGGGCTGCACCGTGGTGTGGTACGGAGGGGGGATGCTGCTGCTCGTCTCGCTGCGGTAGTCGCTGTCCCGGTCATCCACGGCACTGTCAGCATCTTCAAAGGCTAAAAGACAAAAGCAGTTTAAGGGCACAGCTCTCTCAAGTTGCCTTGCTGGGACAGTGGAGCCTGTTTAGTTTTGGAAGAATGGCAAAAAAACACTATTTCTGCTGTGGCTGTATGTCCATCTGGCAGCTGGCTATAACTTCCAGTTCTCTCGACTGTGCACCAAGGAACTGCAGTCATCAGATCCACACCCTCCTTTCCCCCGTCCTATTACAGTTTATTTTTCTTTAGTCATTACTAATAAGCAGATTAAAACACCTTTATTTAAAACAAAAGAAAACCCCACACACAAAAAAAACCAAACAAACAACAGCAACAAAAAGCCCCCAGCACCCAAAATTTCAGGTACTTTGCTGCAGCCAAAATGAGCCTTTAGACATTGGAAAATAAAAAAAAAACCACAAATCTAAAAACACTTCTTTGTGGAAAGGAGCTCTTTCTGAAAACCTTTCAACCTTTAACCTGTAATACTGTACTTTCTTCTTAGCATTCCTAACTACAACTTTGTGGTTCTGGATTTTTTTAATGCTTTTTGTTTTCTTTTTTTTTTTTTT
>VZTT01005560.1:65592-79199 GCA_013400855.1 Buphagus erythrorhynchus | reverse complement strand
AAAAAAAAAAAAAAAAGGAACAAATTTAAATTCTCAGCAAGAGAACACTATAAGAAAATTCTGATCTCAAAAATATACTCAGCTACCAGACCCTCTTTGGAATAAGTTACATGGGTAACTGGACAAGCTGAGTTTTCATCTGGTGAGAGGTATGGTTCTATTTTACAATGGTCATTTAGAAGATGAGAGACCTAAATAAAATGTTGCCTGTTTGTCCAATTCCAGTGTTCTCAGGGATCTCATTCCAGTCTCATTGTCATAATAGTGGTTATAACAGTTAGTACACAGGTCCCTCCTATGAGATGGAGTTCAAATTCTTAATAAGTCTGACTGAATTCAGATGACAGGGGTCAGGAAATAAAACATAGGTTTTTACCAGAATGTTAATGTGTCAAATCAGGCTGCTTATTTAGGTGCCTAAATATGGATTTATGGCCTGATGTTTGTGTTTTACATTAGATTTGCATGAATAACATTTGAAACCTTACATTCTTGGCCTGAACAAATGAGTAATGTTTCTTTAAGGAAAAAATAAATAAAGCCAAAAAGCTAAAACCCCAGAGCCTTCATTAGTTTTTGTGCTAACCAACATTCTTATGTTTTATATTCAAACCAACATATTAACATGAAACAATCATTCCAGATGGAAGTAAATATCACTTCTAGGGTCAGGAAAGGGGTACATAAAATTCTGGCAAATTAGAAGGAAAAATCTGCAGGGGCTAAAAAGCTCATTAATATATGCTTTAATCCCCTTGTGGATCGTTGTGGTTTGGACCTGCAAAAAGTGAAATGAGAAAATGCTACCATAAGCTGACCAGCTTTAGTGCTGAAAGGCAATATCCAAAATGTTCCTGAGGCTTCCAGGGAATGAAAGGCTTGGAATGGATATTTCTGTATTGTTCTTCTGAACAGCTGACTGCGTAGACGCCTACCCTGAATTAACGTGTCTCAGGCTATGGTGTGAACTTCAGCAGAAAGCATGTACCTAGCCAAAAGCCAGCATAATTTAGAAGGTATAGCACTTTATAAGAAAGATATTTTTAAAGTTTTGTTTAACAACAAAAACAACAAACAACAAAAAACCCCCCAACCATTGAACATTTTTGTTTTGCCTTGGGGATATAATTTCAAGAAACTAGAGTTTATGCCATGATTTAGCTAATCTACCTAAATACAGCATCTGTAACTCCTTTATGTGGTATTTAGTATTTTGACAAAAAACTTTTACTGGTTTTCTGCCACAAAATGTTACAAAACTATGCTAATATATGCTCTAAATTTGAGTTTTAAAAGCAGAATCAGATATTTCTTCCTTTTACATATTTCACCTGGTAAGACAAGCAAACAAGTCACATCTCCTTCTACTGTCTTTTCTTCCAGCTATGAGTCTGGTTCTTTGCAGCTGCAGGACCCATGTTGAGGGGCACCAACTCATGGAATGAGAGGCAACATTTTTAAACCATATTCAGCTACAACACCTGATTCTTGGCTCCTTTAGATGTGAGCCAGACATTAATTATCTCCATGTTGAGAAGTGGAACTCATTTCACATGAGCGCTGATTGAATTTGACCAAAACCCAAGAGCTGAAGTCTCAACACGAGGCTGCAAAGCCAAGCACGTGGCCAAGTAGTTCTGCATGAATTTCACCAGCTGGCTGTACACTAGAAAACTCAATGTCCATGGCCAAGACCTGCAGGCATCTGAGGGTGCTACTTGAAATGCAGCCCATCTATTTCATACCTTCTGAAGCAAAATGTGATTTATAACTGGCTCAGGATGGGCCACTTGGATTCAAACCTCTTACTGGAGAAAGTACACAGAAACTACTACTTCTGCTTTCCTTCATTCCTTCTATACCTCTCTCACCTACATACACAACATTTGCATGTGTGTTACCCTTATATGTTGATTACTTCAAGACTTTGGATCAACAGAAGATCAGCAGAAAGTGATGCAATTGTATCAGCCAAGAACCTGAAACATTTCTGAAATGTTTCCTAAACATTAACAGGAGCCAGGAGGTATTTTGATAGTCTTATAAATTTAAACTCATTTATAACAAATACTGAATTTATTGGTTTATTATGCGAGCAGGAATTACATATTGTAATATAAAATCAAAGGCCAACATAGTTCAGATATCTTCAGCTATAATTAAGACTTCCATGTATTTTACAAGATTGGAGAGAGAGGAATACTATAAAATCTATAGACCTTATTCATTAAAAAAAGCTGCTTATGTAATCAATTCACATTTTTCTGTGTGTTTAATGGCATCCAGGAATATCTGTACTCAATATACATTGGGCAATTTCAGCTATATTTATATAGTTGAAATGTTTATGGCTGTGGATCTACAAATATGGATGGGATATGGCTGCTAAAAGGTAGGTCTGGTTTTATGCCTGTTATTATTTATTAAGCATATCACAGTAGCACCCAAACTGTATGCACATGTTTAATGACACTAATGTCAGTCCCCATCCTGGTAGCAAAATTTGTCGTCAATTTGTAGCTGAGCATCCACAGGATTGGTGCTCTGGTTTGCTTACCAGTAGTGGAAGAAAGCCTGTGAAAAAAAACAGGTATTTTTTTAATGGTGTTCATTTGAGGAGTGCCCTCAGAAGCAGCTCCTGGTCTCCTGTCTTCTGACCTCCATAACTTCTTTATGGCCCCCAAAGGATCTAATCCTGTGTCCCTCACCTGGCTGATCTTTCTGTCAAGCCCATTTAAGCCTCTAACTCACACATATTCCTTTGTTTAGCTCTATTCACCCATCCTGAAAAACCACCCCAGGATCCTGACATCCTCCTGGTGTGCAGGAATGCTGCTGTCCCTGTCCCATGCACCTTGCTCTGTCCTGCTGCACACCTGTGCTAGTGCTGCTCTGAAAAGAGCAGCTCTTGCAGACTTTAGAATGGTCCATTAGTGCCAGCAGCCCAGAGAGACACAGTCAGTTTTATTTCTAAGCCAGGACAATGTCAGCCACAGCTCCTTACTCTGCCAGGGCAATTCTTTCTCACCATATCCATGAGACACTTATATAAAAGAAAGGAGACCTGTATGCTAACATTGGCAAAAAAAAATTAAAGGTCCACATATCATGACCTCTTGTATGAATAATTTAGTTAAAATTAACATCATTACTGTGATTGAAGTGAATGGTTTCTGAGCCGTTGATTAAGATACTAATTTTGAAGGATTTCCATGCCATTATCATCCCAAAATTGTCTGATCCACTAATATGGATGCCCATATATTTGGTAAAAAGGCATCTGGAGTAGAAGAGTAGGGAAGTGTATTCAGAAGGCCTCTACCTCATATCCAGGCAAGCCAAGAGAGATTTTAACCCATTGTATCACTTCATGGTTTTCTTGCTTTAAACTGAGCAGTGTCATCTTAACAGTTTAAAGGGATCTGCTCAGCTGAGAGAGCGGTGGTGGCCTCCAGTCATGCCTGGGAAGTGCCTGTATGTTTGCTGCCTGTATCTGTTATTAATTTGTGTCTTAAAATAAACTTGTAGGCATTCCCACAGGAACTTGAAGTTGAAAATATATGAAGGATTGGCAGGATCAGATTCATAATGATGCATTGTTCACATTTGTGATCAGTTTTTTGATGCCAAATATGTACTGTGCAGTTTCACGACAGATTTTTTTCTCTAATAATCAGCCTTACTGTTAAACATCTAAAGCAGGATGATGTAAAGAACAAATCACTGCACAGTTCACTACAATAGGGGAAGATTTATTTATCCAGGGAGATTTCAAGTGGACATTTAGATACTGCCACAGTGGCAGATAAATTAACATGGGAAAGTGCTGCTGATTCTATTTTCCAATAGATCTAGCACGTTAGCAGAACACCATGGGCTGGAAAAAATTATAATCTACAAATGGAAAATTGCAATATACTGAAATCTAACCAGGGAGTCAGAGGAACATGTCTCCTGGAATGGCTCCTGTGCTGGCAGAAGTGACTGGGCAGTGATCCCAGAGTGTATTAATCTCCAGTCATGAAGCTAACACAGGAAGGTCATTTAGTTATTAGGAAAATAAAACAGGTTTTATAAACTGAAGTGTGGTGATCATGAAAGGATTACACTCCTACTAGTTTTGCTCAGGACTGTCCACTGGCTATGGTTAGGGCAGGACTGCCTGTTACAGATTGACTCCAATCTGCAGGACAGCACAGCTTGCAATCCCACAGTTTGGCTTTCTGTCTTTGCCCAAAAAAGGTAGTCCCCAAATGTTGCCAAGATTTGTGTTTGAGAGTGGCATCTGGCAGGAGCTACAGCCATGACAGAGAGGGTGTTAACAGCTAAAGAGTACAGGCAATTGCTGTTCACTCCTTCAGCTAGCACCTTCTTCTCATTTTATTTGGTAATACAAGCATTACCCATGTATCTTATAACAGCTCTCTGTACAAGGTATCCTCTGGATGTCCCTTGGCCTCCAGGGGCATCCCAGGACATGATCACTGGAAACTTTGAATCTCAGTAGGCAAAAGAAAGGACAGAATACAAGAGTGCAATACTTCTCATCAAATTTTAGTGATTTATATGAGTTGATTAAATTACTTTATTCATGGATTGAAACAAGAATTTTCACAGGAAACCACTTCAGCTCTCCATCTCACAGAAGGCAGGTTTAGTTTAGATTTTAGGAAAAGTTCTTTTCTGTAAGGGTAATGAGGCTTGTGGACAGCTTACCTGGAGCTGTGAATGCCCCGTCCCTAGAAGTGTTCAAGGCCAGGTTGGATGGGGTTCTGAGCAACCTGGTCTAGTCAAAGGTCTCCCTACCTGTGTCAGGAGGTTGGAATGAGATGGTCCTTAAGGTCCCTTTCAAGACAAACCATTCTATGATTCTGTGATAGGATCAAAAACTTCAAGGAATAGGTACTGCAAAACTTGTCTTGGCAACCTGTTCCAAAACCTAGCTGACCTAAGGTTTTTGCACATGCTAATTTGTGAACTCTCCCTAGACATCTGACAGCAGCCTTACTGCAACCAAAGACCACTCATTGGCCTTCATTTATCAGCCTAGGTACAAACCCTCAGACTGCCAAGTGGGACCCCTAACAGCTGGGGTAGGACCATCACTGAACCAAGGAATGCAGCCTCTCCCCCCTATCCTGGCCTTAGACTCACATCTCATAGAGAGAGTTGAAAAGAGATCTGAAAGAAAAAAAATATTGTTTTCACTACATCTATGTTTTCATTTGCTTCATATTTTAGGAGCCATGAGACAAAAGGGCAAGAAAGGAAGCTACAAATCCTTTTCAAAAGGCAGAGAAAAGAAATGAGCAGCAACAACAAGAAGGAAAAGGTAATTTTGAAATATATCCTTAACTTCTAAGCTGTAGAGCCAGGCCTTGGATATTGTTAATGAACCATTAGCCCTGTCTTAATCACAACATCTCTTTCTTTTGTTCTCACACCCCACTGCTTTTTCGCAGCCGGACACATTTGGGTTTTCAGAAGTGACAGCACTCCTCATGAGCATGGCTCACGCTGGTTGTAATGGACACATCTGTGCTTGCAATGTTTGTCCATCATATCCACTGTTTGCTTTTAGCAGCACGAGAGGAGAGTGTGGCAGCCTGTGTGTGTGTGCATGTGTGGGAGCAGCAGCGAGAATGCAGAGACTACTTAAAACCCTGCTAAGCTGCTCTGTTTCTCAATACTGTATTTATTGCAACCCACTTTGTAGTCAGATGAATGGAGTATTTTTTTAAAGGAATTTTACTCCCAATTGTTTTTACTACAACATAAATTTGCTGACTCTTTATTAGTCAGTAAGAACTTGGGCAACCCTTTGTGAGACTCGATCTTCTATTGAAATGTGTTCAGCTTTGCCCTGGAAGTTGGCTTTTCAGATGAGTAACAAAAACTCACAGGCAAATCTCCTCATACAGTCACAGCATTGGTTTTCTCTACACAAGCCTTCCTCCAACACTCCTCCTCAAATTCCCTGTGGCAGTGTCAGTACTGGCGAGTGAAACATGGCCAGGGCATGCTGTGAAATTGTGAGCACAATTTTGGGCATGGTTTTGGGCATGGCTCCAGCCCTGGCCAGCGAGCAGCTCCAGCACAGTGCCTGGCAAGGTCTGGGGAGCTGCCTGAGCGATCTGGCTGCAGCAATGCTGATGTGGTAAGAGTGTGAGTCATGCCACGTCCTTTTGGCCCCCTGCCACAGACTGGCCTCCAGTTTTTACTCAGTGAGATGCAATCACACTATCTGCCCTTTTTTTCCCCTTTTATTTTTTTCTTCTCTTTCTTTTTTTCTTTTTTGTTTTTTTTTTTCTTCTTGCTTTTCCTTCTCTTTTTTCATTCGTTTATTTTTCTCTTTTTTTTTCCTTCTTTTTATTTCCCCTCCCCAGCAACAACTTAGACTACCATTGTTTTAAGCTCTGATTCTGCACTGAAGGCTGCACGAGTGATTCTTTCTGCATCTTTGGAGTCTTTCGAATCTGCCTGCAACACTGTTTTTATCCTACTGCAATTTCACTGAACCCTGTGTTTACACTGAGGTGAGGGAACACCCTACAGTGCTCTACATAAGTTTGACTGTTGCTATTGAAATTACAGAAAGAAACCCAACCACAGTCTTACATAGGGAAAGGATAAAAAACCTATTCCTTTTGCTCTCCTTGATAATTATTTTTTGCTTGCATATTTTTTAAAATAGTCTTTATTTTCTTATATTTTATCTAGAATTTACATTTCACGTAATCATAGAAGCAGAGAATGTTCTGGGTTGTAAAGGACCTTAAAGATCATCTGATTTCAGTTCTGCTGTTATGGGCAGGGAATATGTGGATGTGCATTTCATGCTGTTTTTTACCTTCAAGTTAATCCTATAAATTAGAATGTAAGATACAAAAGGATGAAAAGTTAGATTTAGATTTCATTTATCCTTTTGTGCATCTTCCTACTATCGCTCATTCAATCTGCTGCTATGTCTGCTTTTGTATATTGTATCCTAACAATCCTTTAGAACATTTCCAGCAAAGTGGATATTGTGACTCTAATGATGATAAATATTAAATTAATTTCCTGATTGGTTCAATATTCTTGGATTAGTAACATCCTACTTTGAAATAACCAATATTTCAGACACAAACTGATTCTTCTGTACTTATTATTTATATCATTGAGCCAAAGAGTAAAAATGTGGAGCAATAATACAAGTTAATGTTAAAAAGATTCATAAGTTACTTTTACTTAGGGATGCTGATAGCTGGAAGAGCAATGGCAAATATAATTAAAGTTGCATAACTCTTCCATTCTATCCATTCTTTAATTCGCTCATAGTTTTCTTAATTGATCGTTATCCATTCCCAACATTTGTATTCATAGTTCCTGTCTGTAAGTGATTTTTTTTTGGTGAAAATCTATGTAAAAAATGTTCCAGCAATTCTTGAGAATAACAAAACTCCAAAACTCAAAACTCAAAACAATCCCACAAAAAAAGCCATTATTTTCTGCATAAAAAGAATAACTCAAAAAGTCTGTCTTCTAAGAACAGCCTTCATTAAGATAGCTTGAGGAGGAGGATGAAGAGCCAAATACTTTGTTGTTAGAAATGGGGAAATGTCGATAGGAAAATGGGACTTGTGGTCATTTTCATGTGCAGAAAATCTGGCACGTAACTTACTGTGGAAATGGCCTCTTTTGAGACAAAGTGGTTTGGTGAACATTGGCTACATTTTGACCTGAATGGGAATTTGGCAACTCAGCTCTGGTTGCATGGGGTATATTTCTTGTATGTAGCTATGAGCTGTTACTCAGGGAACTAATTGTGCAGTGAGTGAGAAACAGTTTGAAAATTTGGGCTAAAGAGATGTTTTTCCTTTCTAAAACTTGAAAGGCAAACAAGTCTTTGACAGAGTATCCAACATCACTAAAATGTCTCTCTGAAAATAATGGATGGATTCATCTTAGTAGGCCACATTTTAGATCTTTCAGAGTTTAATTACTGCATGGATTTTGCATATACTCTAAACTAAGAAAAGAAATTTAGCTTAAGTCTTGATTGAATGGTCAATGATCACCACTAGTAGAATTTTCCACTTCTGCTACCTTTTTCTTCTTTATATTTGGGCATTTATTGACTTCTGCATTAAATTTGACTGAATATGTAATTGTAAATACAGCACAAATAATCAGATCCCTTTTTTGAGAGGAATGTTAAGCAAGCAAACCAAATAGTTTGATTTTGCCCCAGATACATTCTCAGCATCACTTATTTTAGAAAAATAAAGACTTTTAGAAAAGCTGTTCCTGTCTTCATCCACCTGTCATTGAGCAAAATTGTACTGGTTTTCTGTAGCTGGAAGAGATCAGGGTTAATCCCAAAAGTAGAGTGTGGGCTTTTCTAGCCACCTGTCAGCTAAGGACCAGCATAGTAAAGAACAGGTTTGGAGGAGAAGCTGAAAAATATCTCAGAGAATCTTATCACTGCTATAAATTCTGACCCAACTGATTACTGATAGTGGAATCCTTAACATCTGATTTTAACCATTCAAATATTAGGCATTTGGTTTAAATTGGTTACTAAAGTCCATTGTGTAGGCAGTGGAGAAATGAATACAAATCTTTTTGGATGCTGATCTGGGGTTTCAGACAATGGCAGTGATACAGGATAGAGTGTCCTCTGAAGGTACCTTTCTGATTCCTTGAGATTTGGAGAGATGTTCATATATTGCTGCAGGCACCTAGCTCTTAAACTGCTAAAGTCACTCAGACATAATCTATTGGTTGAATTCAGCAGTTTATTAAATGATCCTTTTTCAATTACAACAATATCAAGATTTGGCCATGCCACTTAACAGAAGTGAGAGGGGACAGGTGACATGTGAGGAATCTGTATATGCTTCACACAATTAGGAGCAGCTTCTGTGAATACTGGGTCTCAGAGACATTTTCTTCTCATTTCTGCCACATTCCAGGTGGAAATTGCTGTCCTGTTAGTGCTATTTATTGTTTACATAAAAGTACCCTAGTTGGCACAGAGGTCAATTTCTGACCTTTTATAAAATATGGAATATTATCTTTAAAAAGTAGTTAATTTTTACCTTCATTCCCACATTCACTTCCTTAGGCAATATTAGATCAGTTTTGAATTTCAGTTTTGCTTCTAATCCTGGAATTAATATTTTCAGGCATTTAATATGTTTAATCCAGCACAAGACCTTTCCCTTGTACATATATATTTTTATCTAATTTTTACTTATCTTTAAGTACACACCATGCTATATATGAAAACAGAATGTCTTCTGAATTGGTAAGCACACACATAAAAGGAAGGTGTGAAAAAGAGCCCATTTCATAGCTCTGAAACCAGTGATCACTGTGTCACGAGACCACCCCACAGCAAGTAAGAAATTAGAAATGTTAGGGGCTGCTGAGCAGCAAATTTTCACAGCAGATTGGCACAAAGTTGTTTAGCACAGATGTTTCTGTAATTGTGATACACTGGGAAAATTCTCAGTGTTCCAACTTCAATGGCTCCCAGACTCACACTTCCACCTGCATGGTGTGGTGGTCTGCTCTGGACACACTGGACTGTAATGTGAACCATGTGCTAACATGTGCATTGCTCAAAAACCTGTTAAACCCCCCTTCCCCCCCAGGTCTCACATCTTTGGGCTTGTTTCCTCATTTCTATTTTTATGTTTAAAGGATTTACAAAATGGAGAAAATAGAGACAGCAGAAATCTCAGGGACTGGAGATGTGGGAGGGAGTTGGTCAGGTACCTTCAGTTTGGTCGAGAATTAAATTTGCTCTCTGCTCTGTGCAGGGCATGCAAGGGTCTTTGGAAAGAAACGTGATGGTGCTCTTTGTACTTGGATGACCAATTTATGGGGAAAAATTTGATGCATTGCTTCTTTTCTTCAGATTAAAGTACTACTTTAAAAAAAATTAGGCATGCAAATACACTTCAATCCATTTATTTTTCTTGTTTTCTTTTCTTTTTTGACCAACATTGTTATGATTCCTATTAGCTCTCACATAGAACTTTGCCTAAGTAAATCTTAGTGTGCTTCCAGTTTTCATTGTATACTTGTCAGAGGTTCACTGCTGAGCTCACCATTGTGCACGTGTATGTTTGTGTGAACAGAGGAGACTCAACCTCATAACACAGGAAATGTGGACCAATGTTTTGATAACACTTTTATAAACAAGTAGCAGAACGTGGGTCCCAGAAATGAATAAATAATTTTTATTAAAAAAAGGTGTATGTAAAAATGTTAGTAGATAACAGAATCTAATACAAATGAATTCAGCATATATTCACTATTAAAAAAAAAAAAGAGCAAAAGACTCATTTTCTCTCAAAATCTTGGTTAAAGCAAGACAAGTAAATTGTATATTACTTATGTTTATATATATATTCTCACTTACTGCTTGCTGTTTTGTACAGGTACCATAAAATTGATAATATTTACAGCCAGAGCTTTTTGAAAATTTTCCCATAGAATATATTTGCACTGGAAAATTGATGATTCACAAAGAACTTCTTCTTCAGAGGGAAAATTTTTTGTGAAATGGTTTTTAAAGGAAATATATGGACCTAATTTGCTAAGATCAAACCTATTAATTTTGTTATTTTCCAAAAGATTTTTTTAATGTTACTTATTTTAAAATTTGCTTTTAACTATAAAGCCTTGTTAAAATTATTCTTTGGAAGGCATACTTAACTGGCCAACTGGCCTAGAAAATTTCCTTCCTTCCTTCCTTCCTTCCTTCCTTCCTTCCTTCCTTCCTTCCTTCCTTCCTTCCTGAAGCTTAAAAACAAGCTCCCCTGCTGCTTCGTAAGAACNATAAGTATTTTTATATAGGTTGAATAGTGTCTAACCTAGAAAGGTCAGTTTTGTTGTACTAAAATGGTACAGTTTGTACTTATATATCAGTTAGAAAAGGAGTGCCATGTTTATAATCTAAAACATCACTGTGCCACCGAGAAAACCCTTCACGCAGGCAGGAGTGAAGCCCTCAAAGACTTAAGCATCCCTCCTTTCCTCGCTGTTGGTAATACTAAAATAACAGAGGCAAAGATGAAAACCTGGAAAAAAAAGGAACTGTCTTTGTTCCTGACAAGCAGAGCTGCCTCTCTGGGCACTTCCCACATCCCAGGGAAAATGGCTGAGCTCCTGGCAGCCCTCCTGGTCCCCACTGACCTTGGGCTAACACTTCACCACGGGGTCACTGGACGACAGATTGATCACCCTGAAAGTGCCAGTTTCTCAAGGGTTACACAAACAACCTCCAGTCATTAAAACTAACTATAAAAAAAAGCCCATTTTCCTTTTTCTAAAGTGGCTGAGTCACAGTTTGAGAATGGAAAGTGGACAAAACCACTGAATAAACTCGTCTTAATAAATAATTTGTTTACTTCTATTTATCAGGCCTTGTAGATGACAACAGAAGTGGAGATGGATGTGAATAGCCTCTGTTTAGAGCTATTACAATGACTATTTTTTCATATTCAAATTAGAGCTAACTCCAATTAACACTGCAGAATAAAGAAAAGTGATTTTCTTCTACAAATGATGTACTAAACTTCTTTTATTCTGATGGTGATAGATGACTCATGGCTGAAGGAATAATAACCTCATATGTACTATGAAACAGATTCTAGCTCAAGAAGGAACAGATTTAAGCTGTCTGCAGTAGCAGTAATTTATATATATTTTCATAAAAATGTCCCTTTTTACTGAAGTTCAGTTTTTTAATTGATCAGAATATCAGAACTTTGACTAGCTTTGCAAGTGTTCAAATACGAGTAGATGTCACTTTTTAAGAAGCACAGTATTTCTATATAAACCCAAACATTCCAAAAATAATGGCCTGAAATATCTTAATTTAGAAAAAAATTAAGGCAAAAAGTATTTCTATTTTTCACTNGGTAAAAAATTTTTTCTATTTTTTACTAAATTTTGTTGTGTGAAAAAAAAAAAAAAAAAACAAAACACAAACCAACAAATTTAAACTAAAATCAAGAATTTAGATGTTGTGGATTGCAGTCACAGTTCTCTATCACAATTCTAAAGAGAACTGAGAATTCACCCAAAATAATTATATTGAAGAAGTAGAAATAATTCTTACTTTCCTTTTTTGAGCATTGTATGAAAAATAAAATTAGTAAGATCTTTCTTTTTCTTTCTTTCTTTCTGTCTGTCTTTCTTTCTGTCTGTCTGTCTTTCTGTCTGTCTTTCCTTGTCTTTTCTTGTCTTTTCTTGTCTTTTCTTGTCTTTTCTTTCTTTCTTTCCATAATGCAAAGGTAGTTGTAAGGAGCTTTTAGAAGAATGGTCTTGTGTAATGGACATACCCAGTGCAATAAAATTCACAGCTGAACCTCCAGGATCCTGGTCCTTTGCATTTTATTAAGAGAAGGGATGTGAAGCCTGTGTAATGCTAAATAAAATTATGAGTTACAATGGTGGTTTTTAAACTTTCTGGAATGTTCACCTGTTCATGAAAAATTACTATGATGGTGTAAAATGTTATCTCTTTGTACATGATAATTCTGTTCTGCTGAAAGTTTAATACAATTAATATAATAAAATTAATTCATTGTTAATGCAATTAAACAGATTTCAGGGTGTCTATGTCAAGTGTTCCAGTGACCTATAAAAGAAGTTACATAAATTAAAAGAAGACTGTGTTTATGTCAAGTATTGAAAAGTTCCAGTGTCTACATGAGGGGTAAGTAAAAGGATGTCCCAGTTTCTGTAGTGCTGCACTCTAAGATGCATCACATTGGCTTAAAGTTACTCATTCCCTGGGATCACAAAAAGAAGATAAATTCAGACAGTTTGTCACAATTACAGATATGACTCCTTTTTAGTTACTTTTTCTCTGCAAATGACCTCTTTCACTGCAGGTTATGAAGATGTAACTTATTCACAATAATTAATTAGCTCTTAAGATTTCTGGACTTGATTCATTACTGCTTCATGTTTCACAGGCAGAAGCTGACACCAGATTTAAGTTCCTAGCTGACTTTTAATAATTGTTGCATCCTTTTAAAAGGAAAAAGAAACTTTCCAATATCTGTGAAACAGCTTTTCCTGCAAGAAGAAATGGGCCTATTGCAGCACTTGAATGCTTAGGTTAAAATTCATATGCCTTGACTTTGAAATTTAGAATCTCTGCCACATCTTGTAAAGGACTCTTGGGAGCTTGAATAAACAGTTTTGAAGAAAATACTTTGTTTTAATGATGTTTGTGTTTTCTTTGTAAACTGCAATGGAACCTGGTCACCCACGGAGGACATTTGCAGCTTCAAACTTTTCAGCCATAGCTGAGAGAGAGAATGTTATACTGAATTCAACACTTAGAGCCTGAGACTGATGCTTTCATATGAAATTTGAAATTCATAAAAAGCATAAACGAACCTGCTTTCCTTCACCTTAAATTGCAGCAGATATGGTGATAAAAACTGTTTGCTAAAGGAGTATCTGTAGAGAAATACAAAGGCTTCAGCAAGCTTTTTGCTGGTGAAGAGCTGAGCTATCCTGTCCTCTCAGATCTTGAAGAAAACAGTTAGAAACTTGATACATTAGGACAGAGGGAAAATAAAATCTTTTTTTTT
>VZTT01005560.1:39632-57322 GCA_013400855.1 Buphagus erythrorhynchus | reverse complement strand
TGCCCAAATTCTTTGCAGTCATACTGAGTTTACAATTTAAGAGCCCAAAAACATTTCAAGGAACATTTTCCAACTCTATTTTACTTCTTCCATAATAATGTGCAAATGAAATGGCTTGTTACTGTAATTCCCTGATAAAGATAACTCTTGCCAGAACTACAGCATCTCCGAAAACATTACTGAGCAACAGATATCAGTTCTAAGTGCTCAGATTTTATACTGATGTATCTGAGAACAGAAATCTTCCCTTTTTAGTCATCCTTTTACTTTTAGTCAGTATTGTCTATACTTAAAAGTGACAACAGTCAGATACAGGTATACATATAGGTATGCATTTGTCTGTTTGTTTACTTTCCTGCTGCAGTTATACTGACAAACACTTCCTTTTTCTTTATGATCTTAATCTAACAAGAAAAAAATGAGTGAAGGTGTTTAAAAATACTTTTACTGCAAAAGGCTTTCTGGTATATTTACATTGGTTGATCTATACCAAAAAAACTCTTTAAATACAGACAAGTGTTAATGTCCATACATGCTGAGTAAAGAGAAAAACTTCTTGTGAAAGGTCTTCAGCATGTTAGACTCAGTCTCAAAATATGTGAGGGAAATTGTCAGAGCAGTTTAACATGAAAAATTTTGAACAATGTATTTTACTGTAATGAAGACAGAGTATAGGCAAAGCTTTCTTAAGAGTCTTCCCAGGGGCCTTCAGCAGCTGCTTTTATGCAAAGGAAATTACAGGAGGGTTATCCATTGTATACAAAAGTACCTATTTTTTTTTTCCTAGAAGATGCATGTATTTCTGTTTCACGTGACAGATTCATCTCTGTATCTTCTGACAGCTTAGGTCTTCAGAAAATCTTTCAACACCAAAGAGAAAGACATGTTAATACTAGTAGGTTTGCCATAGGATTTCTACTTTTGGATTGTAAAGATCAACTGATTGCACTAATTTAGCTACTCTATTTAAAAATACCACAGCACAATACTGTATAAAAATGGCAATTTCTTGTCACTCTTAAGATATAATTGACATGCTTAGGCCAACTGTAACCTAAAAATTAGCTTCTAAGCTATGAGACAGGCATTTCCAGTGACATATACTCCAGAGGAAGGCAGTTTTATGAAGAGCAAAAAGGAGACAGGAAGAGGAGAAATGAAGCAATGGATAGATTTATAACTGAGATTCAGCTATAAAAATCTTGGGAACTCACAGGCTAGTAGAATTGGGACTTGCATCCTTAGGTGTTTCTTTGACTTATGGCAGATATGAAGTCAATAAAAACTGTGGGTGCTCACTGAATGTTTAAATCTTGTACATGGTTTGTTATTTCTTTTTCTTTCAAATATCAAACCTAACAGAAAATCTTGCTATGCACATATAAAAAACTCCACCCTCACCAAACTTTCAATTTTCATGTTGTCCAAGGAGCTAAATGAAATTCCTTTATACATTTTTTATTCCTGATCCAAAAAGGTAACTTAATTTAGGGTGAAAATTAATTCACTGATCAAAATTTCTGAGGGGATTGATTGCATAAAAGGGTAATTTTATTTCAATAGAGTTCACTGAACTACACTGAGCTGATTAATAACACTAATATATCCAGAAAGTCTAAAACAAAAAGCAGCAGTAATACTTAAAGTAGAAGAAACTACTTTTCAGTTATAACTGGTTTGTGACCAGAAACCATTTTATTACAGGGACAATTTGTGCAGGATATGGGAAAAAAACCATTAAGCATAAATAATAATTAAAACAGAAAAAAAAAATCAATAAGGCAATAAATTAGCAGGCATACTTTAGCTTGAGTTAACTTTGTTAGGCAAAGCAATGTGTTGAGAATTTTACGGAGTATAAAAGCTGTTCTCCATATCTGGAGTTAATCACATGCTGTGTCTCGTGGCACTATTTAAGCAATGAATTCACTCCTAATTATGTTTTTAGAAAATCATGCCTCAAAAGTCCTGTAGACAAATCAAGCTATAAATGAGGTGAACTTAACAATGAAGGCAGTTAATAACTGAAAAAAAAAATTACAAATAAGTATCATCAATTCTCCATTATTATCAGTCTTTCCATCAGAACTGTGTGGCTGTGAGAGAGAGACTAACAAACAGAAGTTATCAAAAGGTAATGCAGAGTGAAATTTCCCTGAAGCCTTAAAAATCTGAATATTTCCATTGGTAATCATCCACACGTGCTTCATCAGTCAAGAGAAGTTCAGCAGTGAAACAGAGAAACAGAAATTGTCAACTTTGTTTTGCATTTATATGGATGAATTTGACTCTTAAAGCACTGCAGAAAAGTATATAAATGAAGTGGATACTTAGACTGCAATTGGACTTTGTTGATTTCTGTCAACCAATATCATGAAATGCTCTACAGTTGACAAGGTTAGAGCAGAACCCAGAAAATATGTAACAGTTTACAATATTTATTAAGACAACAAGCAAAAAATTCTTAAAATATTTGTCATCACACAACAGCATATGCTATTAGGTCTTTTGTACTGTGTGACTTGATCAGAATTTCCCCCTGCTTTAGACTGCTACTTACACTTGCTCACATTTCTTAAGATGTCAACTGTTTAAAGCACAATTTGGATATTTTTACTCTCAGGAAATATAATCTCAATTGGATTCTCTTTCCTTCCTTTGTAATGAATACATTCTTTTGCTTTTTTCCATACTTATATTTTTGATATTTCTTTGAACAGTTTGCAATATATTTATGATGTTTCTAGTGCTTCTTTGCTGAGAAATTTCAACAGCTTTCTCAATATCTCTGAGGTGCTGGTCTGAGGACATGCAAAAAGGGATATATTTTAGCAAAACCCCTTGTGCCATGCAAGACAGAAAAAAAAAATGGATGTATTTTTGGCTTCATTCTTGTCAGGAATAATTTTAACTTTGCTTTCAAAAAGTTTATTCATCATTTGATCTATAGTCCACCCAGTTTGGGAATGAGATGCTACCAGCATTTGTCTGAGCCTGTAAATTTGACAGGCAATCCATTTTTAGGCAATTGTGAGACATTTTTTAACACTTCAGCTGTATGTCCCAACTGGAAGCAAATATGCCAAATCAGTTATTCTTAACACATGCAGAAAGAATTGTTTCTATTTGTCCTTGACAGATTTTTTTCGGGGACATATATTTCCTTCCATATCAGTTTATTAGTAAAATCTAAGTAGTTTTATCTGGTGTCTCCAGCCAACTGCAAGTACAGCTTGAGATATCTAAATAAAACATCGTTGTTTTTGCTGATATCTCAGCCAACATCTTCTCTAGCTCAGTCTTCCCCTACCAACTACAAAAAGAAAAAAAATCCAAAATGTAACAAGTTCCCTACCTTATTCTTAGCATGATCTGGTATTTTCTAGATAACTCAGAAGCCAAAGTTAGTTATCACATAATGGTCTTAGATGTATGTTCTCTGGATTATACTATCATCTGTACGAAGAAAGCTCTCATGCAGTTTCCTTCTTGACTATAATTTGTGGTAAAGTTTCACAGTTAAATACACTTGCCATAGGCACAGGAAAGTAAATCAGATCCCACTGGTAAAAACATCTCCTGAAAAGATTCCTTTAAATACTTTTGATGTCACAATTTTAAAACTCTGACTTCTTTTTTATATGTCCAGATCCCCTCTCCTATGGCAATTCCAAATGTCCCTGCTGGGTCTCTCTTTCTTACAGATCTAACAAAGAAATAATCTTGGACATTGACTGGTCTCAAGAGATGGTTTAAAATTTAGCATCCTTTTCCCTAAAAGACACTGTTTGGGGATTCTTACTACTCCATCCATCTTTCTCTTCCCCCCGGGTGGCTGGGAAGGACCATCCCATCTTGGCTCTGACCCTCCACTCCTGCTACTGTTGTTGATACTGCTGCTGACTCTCTGTAGTCATGATTGATGTCTTGCTGACAGGCACATAAATCATGCCTGTTCATAATGGTTAATGCTGGTATTTGCATGTATTAAGCATGTTTTAGCTCTGAGACACTTAGCACCATGTGTGCTGCATTCATTCTGCTACCTCAGGGCCCTGGAGGGAGAGGAAGGGAGTTTTCCATTTATAGATGGTTTTGTTTGGGCAGTGGGGAGAGCAGAGACCATTGTTAAAAACCCATCCAGATGAACAGGAATGAACTTTGCAGCTGCAGCACAACTTGCTCAGACTACAAGACCCTACAGGATATATTGTCTGGCCGACAGCGTACCGGCAGCTGCAAACAAAGATGCATCTGCAGTATCACTGGATTTTGTACCATGGGCTGAGATATGAGTGCAAAAGAAAGATGTTTCTTAAATTCTGGGGCTTTTAATGTTTCACACACACGTTTGTGGATACCTGGCCTTTTACAGATTATTTTTGTAGAAGGTGCAATTCCAAGTTCATAGATTTTATCACTATAATTTCTTCTCCCCCTGTTGGCCCAAAAACCCCAAGAAACTATTCTTATTATTTCATAATATAATTATCAGTCCTATGTTTCTGTCCTCTCCAAAAGTTCTCTGAAGGGAACAATTTGTCCCAGAATTTGGCAGCCTGGACAGCCTGCAGTTTTTACGAATCCTCCTGATGGGAATGAAGTTTTGGCAGCTGGTGGAATCACAGAGGTATGTGAAAGTCAAGACTGAAGAAAATCCAGGCTCAAACCTCCAAATCTGCAGAGAGATTGTCCCTTTGGGGATCTCCAGTTCTTCGACAGTCCAGGTCATGGAGGCAGCCTGTGACCCTCCCTATGCTGTTATAGAAATGAAAGATAATGTCATGAACCATTTCCTCTTTTGTAGACAAGGCTATTTTCTTTGCAAAACTAGAGTTGGAGAGCAGATCTCCTACCTGGCATTATCCATTTGTGATGATAATTGCTAGTTTTACTTTTTACTATTAAATTGTTAGCACAGTTGCAGATAAAATTTTGCAGGCTTTGGGCTTTGCACTGTTCCAAGAGATACTCTGCATAGTTTGCAGTTTACAGTAGGTCAGATATCATTTTCACATGATCAGTTTTTCATGATGTAGCTTCTAGCTTCCCTTTAGACAATATTAAGGAATCTGCATATGTTTTTACTCTTCTAGAGGCCACTTTAGAATTAAGAGAAAAAATAATGCAATGCTGCAAAACATTGCAGGATGGACTCCAGTTTAAATGGGTATGTTTCAAACTTTACAGCAGGAGTTGTAATACCAGTCCAGAAGAGGCACACATAGTAAAAAAAAAAAAAAAAAAAAAAAAAAATTTAGTAGACATTTACAATCTATACAGAGAATTTTCTATAGAGAGAATTTTCTTTTCAGAGGGTTACATTTTTCGGCTATTTTGTAAACATACTCATGGCTCTATAGTGTTTTTCCATTAAAAAATGGGCTACATGACAGAGAAAAGTAGTCATAAGATGTCCTTATGATGAAATAGGTCCAAATCCTCTGCTCCTGGGAGTTGAACCCAAGCCCTTTGGCATAGCAGAGAGCAGTGATTCTTGTAAATGTCAGTGCTGATTAATTAGGGGCCTGGCCTGAACATACCTATTGAAGTAAAGCTGTCATTTATTTCAGAGGGGGTTTTGCTCTATCAAAAAGAAATGCTCAAATATTATGTAGCTAAAACTAACACTGAATTTAGAAAATTGCTAGCTTCTGAAGTAATGGAGGGCCATCCCCCAAATAATTTTTTTCCAGGACAGAATGGCACAAGATCGATACTCCAGAGGTTAGGACTATGGATTTTTCATTGGCCTCATTTAGACAGAATGTATTCCTGTTTCACAGTTCTTCAGGTGTGGGACACTGAGGTCTAAGACCTTCTGGCTTGCAAAAACAACATGTTCAGCTGCCAGAGGGGGTATTGTTGTTCTTTTATCTTCTGTTCATTTCCAGTGTGCTTCTAGACAATTTAGAGTTTTTTTTCTAGGGAGCATGACACTTTTCATATTAAATGACAACTAAAGAACTGAAGAGAATCTTGGTCACATGATAGAAGAAGTGAGAAACCTACAGTGTGAATTCTTAGACAACAAAGAAATTGGAGGAAATCCCAAGTTAATTTTTTAAAAAGGGAGATAGAGAATAGGAGTAGGAAAATGAAGAAATACTATGAAATTGTTAGTTAATTTTACATATAAATATACGTGTCTTAAAAATTAGGCACTTGTTGTGATTGCAACAATAAAAGGGGATCGAAGGAAAATGTGCTTGTCTTTTTTTACTATATGAACTCTGACTGTTTCTTGACTTACAAGTTTTATAAAGACTCCAAGGATTAAATTTTGTGTACTCCAGAGATCAACTAAACATGGTAAAGTTTAGATAATATCCCTCCATCAGGATGAGACTTCCTAGCACATCTGTAAGTATTACTAAGAAAGTTTGCAGATGATACAGAATTGGGAGCTGCTGAGAGGTCCTGAGAGAGACCTTGACAAATTAGAGGACTGGGGAATAAGAGGCTGCACAGCAGTGCCATGGAAAGGGACCTGGGGGTCCTGGCTGATGGCAAGTTGAACATGAGCCAGCAGTGCCCTGGCAGCCAGGAGGGCCAGCCCTGTCCTGGGGACATCAGGCACAGCATCAGCAGCCAGGCAAGGGAGGGACTGTCCTGCTCTGCTCTGGGACAGCCTCACCTCCANTTTAGGTTGGATATTAGAAGAGGCTTTTTTCACCCAGAGGGTGTTTGGGCACTGGAACAGCTCCCCAGGGCAGTGGTCACAGCACCAGCTTGACAGAGCTCCAGAAGTGTTTGGACAATGCTCTCAGGTACAGGCTGTGATTGTTGCTGCTGTCCGGTGTAGTGTAGCTGTGGGTTGGGGCATTAACCCTTTGGAGTGGTGGAAATAAGACACAGCTCCATGGTCCCTCTCATGATAGGAAAGAGACATTTTATTGAGAGCACGATTCGTATCTGTAGCATCTTCCACAGAGCCAAGACAAGACAGTAGCTCATTGGATAATTGAGAAAACACCTCTGGGACAGCACTTCAGAATGAATCCCATGGTTGGCACCAAGTGTTAATCTAATGTTATTAATCCCATTCTATTTTGACCAAGTTATCATCCTGGGAGAAAATCTCCCTATCGGAGCTGAATAAGCTATCAGCTTGGGAAAGGATCTGTGAGAGAACCAGGAGAAACTCCAGCCTGGGAATGATTTTCCTGGCTGTAATTTTCCTAGGCCTCTAATAGTGAACACGGGGTAGGGCAAAGATTTGATGATCCCTGTGGGTCCCTTACAACTCAAAATATTCTGCAATTCTGTGATCTTCTCTTTAAATCTAAGGATTTAAAAAAAAAAATTATTTTACTTCTTAGTGTTTTAAGCTGGTTTCTCTCTCCCTGTAAGCATTTGTATACTTGTCCTTACATAAAACATTTCTGCAGAGGTGTGGAATATTTTAAGACACCTCAGAAACATTCTTCCCTGGATTTGCCAACAGCAGAAGGATTCAGCAGATGGCAGGATGTGGCCACTTCAAGACAGCCAAGAATCTGGGCCCCCACCCTCCTTTCTGAGCATGTGTAACCAAGCTGTCTGTCTGTCAGACAGTGGGAGAGAGACCAGTGTGGGAACTGCATGTACTATTGGAAAGCTTTTTAATGAATATCACTGACATAATTAAGAAATTATCTTTATGCATTTAAACAGAGGCCCCACTTATGTGCTGTATGAAATTCTTACTTTGCATCTCTGGAAATCATAGAATATTTCTTTGCATTGGCTAGGAACCCACAACTTAGCACATGCATTATGGCAAATATGAAAGGATTTTTTTATGATCCATTAAGATTAAGAAGTACATGCACCCATTGCCAACAAGCACACCATCTAATCAATCTTGCATTCCATTATTCTGTTTCATTCTATTTTTGATGGGAAAATTCCACTGGGTGGGCCGTCATCCCTTTTATAAATAAGGAATAAAATAAACAAACAAATAACCCACTCACAACCCAGACTGATTCTAAGGCTCATGAGGTTCTCATATATTAACTAACTGCATCCCAAAGTAGCATCTATTTTACATTTGAGTTCAAATGATTTTGATGAAAATTAATGGCAGTTGTGCACATTTGGGAAAGTAGGGATAGACCTTGAAATACAACACTGTTGCCTGGTTTTGATGGATTTGGAAGGCTTGCAACCCAGCTTTCTATCAGGGGAGAAATCAGTGATACAGAATATCTTAGAGTCATTTTTTTGTACTGTATACAACAGTCACTGAACTTAGGTGGTCACAGACTGCATGCAGGCAAAATCTTACTTGAAAGTCTTAGCCCAAAAGCCACTTTCAGGTTCTCAGGAAATAATTTTCACCAAGAACTAAATCTAATCAGAGACCATAAGATAGGTTGAACTCCCTGGCTGTTCACAAAAGCTCCCTCATAAACCTGAACACCAAAAACTAACAGCACAACATTCCTTGAAAGTGCATGTATTCCTCATAGACTAAGAAAAGGAATGAGTAAGATTATATTTAAGATGACCACCACTCCTACCATAACAAAAGAAGGTCAATATTTTAAAAGGTGCTTAAGACTCCCTGACTTTAGCGTAACTTTTATGTTCCATAAAGGATTAAACACCCAAGTCCACTCACAAATAGGATCCAAAAGTGGCCAGAATTAGCCCCCTGGTGCAGTGTTGTTGACATGAATATTCCTTAGGTGTGGAGGTGGAGCTCACGTGCCTACCTTCAGTCATCTGCACTGCAGGGATCTCTGTCTGAGCTTACTGCCAACACTCCCTTTTTCACCTGTGAAGAGAAACAGATGCTTCTAGGATGACAGTCTCATCCTGAAGTAAATACCTGAACTAGATGTGATAAAACTCCACTGACAATAAAAACTCCACTAACAATAAAACAATCTGGCAAAGTGTACTGGCTGAGGCATGGTTTTCTACATTGCAGAGATCTATATTTGGGTGAGATGAATCCCACTGCTTGTGTTTGGGCAGTTTTCACATAGAGAACTAGCCCAGTTTTGACACTGATGAGTGGCCTGTCACCTAGTTTGTGCTTGGAACTCAAGTAAGCTCTATAAGAAAGATGTCTCTCAAATCCTCAGGGAATTACAATGCTGGAGGCCTCTCAGGGAGCACCAACATGCTCCAGCAAGAGAAGAATCTTGGCAAAATGTTGCTATGGCATCTTTCTTTCAAAACCCCAGGCAAAGGCTCCTACTGTGACCAAGCCTCTCTGGCAGAGGGAGGGTTGTGCTCCCCTTCACTGTGTGAGATTCTGGAATGACATCTCCCACTCTCTCCAGGAGCACTGTAACCCTGTTCACAGGGTCTGACCTTGCAGAAGATTTCTATCAGACCAAAAGATGAAAACATTTCTTGAGCCAGAAAGAAAAAGCAGGTGTGACTCTGATATTTAATTGTTAGTGATTAAAGACTTAAGGGCATAAGCAAAGGGAGAATTGGGTGAACTGGGTTACAGGCAGTGCTGTGAGAATTGTTTTACTGTTTGGCATGAGATAAATCTGGCTAAAGTGTAAGAAATGCAAAAACAAGAAAAGATATGTCTCACAGGAGGAAAAGTATTTCATTTGAGTAAAGGAAATCAGAGGTAATATTGTAGTTTCACAGCCCATGTCATTTTTAATAAAATCTGCAGGTGGTTTGCTTCTTGTGTAGCCTAATGCTACAGAAAGCAGCCAACTGTGAAAGTGTAAACTGGAATAAACCAATAGCAAATAAGCCCAAAGTTTAGACATTTAACTGACTCTACATTCATAGAGCAAGGATGAGATTGCTGTGAACACAGCCAACATAGTTGGGAAATCTTTGCATGGGTCCTTTGAATTTCAAGAGCAGAAAGTAGGAGTCAAGTTTATTAAAGCTGATAAGGGAGGTGGAAGATTTTGTAGGAGTGTGCTTGAGCATGCTGACCTCTCCCAGACTTCCTTCAGTTAACTTTCTTGTGAGTCTCCAAATCCCAGAGGCTTTGGAGCTCAATTCTTAGGCTGTAGTAAAGTATTTAAGCAAATATTTTAATAGCTTTTCAACCCTTGTTCAAACATATGCATTGCTCAGCAGCAGTTCAAGGGTTAATAAAAGCATACAAACATAATTCATTATAAATTTTTCCTTAATGTGCAGAATGAAGACATTTCCAGTAACATTTTAGCCATTTTGCAGCTCATACAACACAAAAAGGAGCAGTTTAGGTTGCATATCAATTATGAAAACATTGGATTTTTCTGCTGCTTTGCACGAGAGGATCTCACTTCACTTTCTGCCAGGAAGAACAACATTCTCAGATGTGCCCCTTCATGTTAGGGTTGTTTTTACTCCATACCTGGAGACTGTGTAGAGATGATTTTCACAGCAAAGGAGACTTTTATATTCTCCTTGGACATATAGTTCTTTCTCTGGAAAAAGGAGTTCTATCCATATCAAAATTTGACATCCAGAAATGAAAACATTCAAAATCTACAATGAACACATATTCCTAATATGTGAGCTAGAAATCAGATCTGTAAAGCCCTCGTGACTGTTCCATCAGTTTCAGCAAGCACTGAAAAGCTGCACAGTGGTTTCTGGAAGGAATTTGAAAGTCTGCTGCATGGGAATGCAGCTCCTTGGGGAATAAGGCACAGTGTCTTGACCCAAGTTTGAATTTGTTCAGGACAGATGGATAAGTATTACAAAATTCCCTTAGGGGACTTTAATTTGTTCCATCTACCCTCACAAGGTGGTCACTACCCATCACTAGGTTGTCAGGTAGTCCACTGTTAGTCACTTCAATAAGACCTCACACATGGCTAGTGAAATAAATGGAAGGGATCTCCAAATGTGGGAGAAGTAAGTGAACCTCAAAAACACTCCAAAAGCTCACATGGGCCATTTCAATGCCTTTGGTTTTTTTCTGGAGGGTTGGCATCTCATGGGAGCATTCTTATGAGAGATCAGGTTGGCTAGAAAGAAATGTATTAGCAGCTGCTCTTGTAATATCCCAGAAATTCAGTTTATCTTCTCCCAATTCTGGAAGTTCAGAAGTGTCTTTATTTCATCCAATTTGGCTTGGCAATAATCTCCCACTCACTCCAATGGGTGTTTATTGCTTAATTTTGTATGGTACTGGTACTAGGTAAAGATTCCTATTTGTTAGTTCCCTGTGATGGAGATATTCTCAAACTAAAAGACAGATGCAATTTTGATATAGCTTAAATTTGTAAGCCTGCATTATATCATTTCAATAGATTAAACCCAGAACTTTCAATTAAAACAAGCTTCAAACTTGGAACAAATGTGGGCAGAATTTTAGGCTCAGTTTTATTCACTGTAATTTTTTATTTAATTTCTAAGCTGCAACCTATAAAAGTGGTTTGTTATTTCACATGTATAAAAGTTGCCATGTTACAATGGCTGAAGTACATATCACACCTTATTCAGATATATCCCCTATATTTACTCTGTAAAGTTCCTTGCATACTGGTTGTTTATACTCAACTCTGTTAACAACAGAAAGTTTACCAATAAACAAAGGACCTTTACTCAGATAGTTTAGACCAGGCATTTTAAGCTAAACTCCAATTCATAATTCCTTACTTTTATACTGGAACACTATGGCTAAACCTAGGCAAATAAAAATGATGTAATGTTTCTGTTTAACTTCCTTGGTAGTAGAGATGAAAATTCTAGACTGAAATGATATTGTATGACATGAACCAACAGTCTGGCTAAATAGTCTTTCCCTTTGCTTTTGGCTGTCTGGGTAAACTCTTTGATGAGTTCAGTAAAAAAGTACACAATTGATTGTAATCTTCTCTATGTTAATTTTGCATGAGTGAAATTTTGCTGGCTTTGATTATTTTATTTCTGAGTTACCTCAGTGCAAGATTACTGAGGAGCTCAAGATGTCAGTCCTTGTTGGTGTAAACAGGTGTAGCTTTAATGAAAGGATCACAGTCATGTACCTGTAAACAAAGAGAGAAATAAAACTTGGTTTGTTTCTAATCTCAGAGTTACTGTTTACACTGTCTATTTAAATAAGAAAGTTGATGTATAATTCCATAAATAATAAACAGACATTCCAGTTACTTTGCCAGGAGGAGTATACTTAGCAAAATGAAGGAATTTTGAGGTCCACCTGTAAAATTATTTGTCCTTATAAGCAATAACAGCCATATGCTCTACATCATATTTGGGCCCAGTCTCTGTGGCCCAGAACCAAAGTAAACACATTTTTCTGATGTAATTGTTTATTCTAGTTGAATTAGTACAACGCAGTCATAGCTGTGAGAAACATTTTATTTGGATCAGCTCTCAACCAGAGCTCAGAGAGGTTGCCTACCTGGCAAATCAGCAACAGTAGCTTGTTTTCACAAAGTCCTCCAAGTTTTTTACTCAGAGGAGCATATAAAAACATTTTAAAGCATGGGTTGTGGTCCTTCTCCAACTGACACTTGAGTAAATCAGAAGTAACTGCAGTGAAGTCAAATGCAGCCCTCCCAGTATATGTGAGATGGGCTTTATGCTCCACTTCCTTGCTGCTTCCCACTCTGACGTACTTGGCACTCAGAAGAATGTACTCACACACTGGTCACACACACCACAGCTTCTTTCTCCTCCCTTTATTTCCCTGTGCAAGTGTTGGCCACCAGATGAATGTGTAGCAGTAGTGGCAATAACTGGAGCCCTCAATAACCTGGGTGCTCCACTGGAAATGCCTGCATTGCCATGACTACTCCTCTGGAATGGTACAACTACTTTCATGCTTAACTATCCTCATTCACATGCTAAAAAGGGAGGGAGAGTAAGAAAAGAATGTAAAAATTTTCACCCAGCACACAAGTACCATGTGCTTTATATACGATAGACTTTTGAAGGAAAAAAGTGTAAAGTTACAATGGGAAGATTTTTTTTTCCAAAGTTTTAAAAGTTCGGCATAAGCTTCTAGAAGTACTAAATTCAAAAAAGCTCTCTGTTTTGACTTTGGGAGGCTCAATATGTTTTAGGAGGATTAAAACCACATATGCCTCTGTAGATAAGTACATTAAGAAATAAATAAGCCTCAAGTAAGCAACTGAGGCTGGGAAACATGGGAGTAAACACATAAAATGCTGGCTAAAGCTATTTTCAAAATTAAGGTGTTATTTTGTACACATTTTCCGGTATGAAAGGGATTGCACATTCAATTTGTTCATATTTCTGTGGGGTTTAAATATGGAAGTACCAACTTTTTATGTATAATTTTTGGAAAACAAACAAACAAACATTTTATCCTTTTTGAGGGACAGTCAAAAGTGAAATAGAAGAGTTTTAAATAACTAAAAGTTTTCTAAGCCTTTTTTTTTTTTTAATCAGATTCCTGGAAATGTTCCACTTTAATATGAATTATTACTATTCACTCCTTCCCCATTATACATAGAGATCTCATACAACTAAAGAAATCAAAAAAAGATTCAGATTATTTCTTACTAGTGATGGAAGGGCTGAATAGAGAATGAAGTTAGGAAAGGAAGTGACAGGAAAGAAGGGGGCAGTTGTAAGTCTAAGGCACTTTCAATGTGCTTTTGCTGTACTTTAGCAATGATCAAGTAAAGTCACAGTAATGAGCAATTAGTCACAGGAGATTTGGGCATGATAGCCTGAAGACTGAACTTAACATTTTATCACAGAACATCTAATTGAGAAATCTCACTGGCACAGTGTTTGCACATGGAAAAGAACTGATGTAGCACTTCTCTATACACTATTCCCAAGTGATCTTCAGAAAGTCATCCAGTTATTTAACAGATAAACTCTTTTTTTTCACATATACAAATAACTAATGCTGAAAGCTATCTTTCTTCTGTTTCTTATATTGTAACACAGGTGGTTCATTCATTGAAAACACCCTCTGCTGTTCCAGATAAATTATTGTATAAACAAACAATGGAAACCTCTGCCCTGGCAACTGAAAAGAAAGATCCCAGCCATTGCATTTGTAAGGTTTCTCCAGCTTTATTCACTCTTTCAATCAAATCCTTCTGTGAATCAAAAAGAATTAGCCATAAGCCATTTTAAACAAAAGATGTACATCTGGAAAGAGATTACCTAAGCACAAACGTACAACAGAAATCTGCGAGTCACAAAATGATAATCTTTCTGCATTCTTAAAGTCTTATGCCAAAATGCTTTGCTTACATTGTAAGTTTTCTGTTTGGGGCTCCTCTATCTATACTCTCTCATGAAATGGACTTTTCAACATAAGGAGGGAAAACTAGTTCTAGATGCTTAGCTGGATGGAGCAGCCTGTTAATTTTCATCCTCTGGGCCATGCTGATCTTCTCTAGTGTAGATGTGACATTAGCCAGTATCAAATCAGTCTTTGTGTTTGCAATTTCTCTTTTAAAAACATATTTCACATCTTATTAGTTTTTCACTCAGCCAATAAAAGCTACTTACCCATGGAGCATAAGGCTTTCAATACTACTTTTAACCTGATTTTCTTAGGAGATTAATGGCAGAATTCAGTGTATTCAACTTCTTCCTAAAACTCAGGCATCTAAAAGTAATAGACACCTCCCTTCCTAGCTGAAAATCTCTCACAGATGCTTTGAAAATTTTGCTGGTCATGCAGTGCCAGAGATGTCTGCTGTTGGGACACAGTGCTTGACTCTTCCCAACACCCTGAGTGAGGACAGTCCAATATAAATTCTGCCTCACTTCTCCTCTGAAACTGCAGTTGGTGTGCTCAGAACTAGAACTTCCTCTTGATTTTGATGACTGGCTTCAGCCACATTTGATCCATTTTCTGGAGATGAAGTTTCATCATGCACTGTGGAAACAGACATCTAGGTAAAGGTAGGAGGCCTTATTATTGTTGCTGAAGGAAAAGAAATGACACAAACTCCATTTTCACTAAAAAACAGAGAAAAATTTAATGTGACTTGTGCTCATAATTAGTCACTGGGGGCTGCAGAATACTCTAAGTAGTATGTGATATCTAATAATTTATTTTCCCTTACTTTTGAATATTCACAGCATCTCTCCTCTATGTCTAATGACCAGCAAGAATTAATGCTGTAACATTTGTATCTTTCATCTAAAACTGTGAGCCAATAATGAAACACAAACCTGTCAGACAGAAGCCTTCCTTTTCTTGACTATCATGACATGATCTCTCTTAAGTACTTCAATTACACTCCTCATTAAAGTTTTCAAAAAAAAAAGAAAACATTTTTTATTTTTTCTTGGTATGAAATAGTTCACTAAAAATATATTGAATTAAAAAAAATTAATGTATGTAACTGGAGAGATTGTCTTGTGGGGAGGCAATAAAAAAGAAAGGCATAACACATTGATGGAAGTGTATTACTGGGACTGACATACTCAGCATTGGTAAAACTGTTTTCCTAGTAGAACCTAGAATATTTCACCCTTTGCTATGCTGTATTTAGCAGCCATAAACTGGACTTTTCCCATGTGAAGGGGGTAATGCAGGATGCCCACACAAACCATAGGTTGCAGTCACTCAGAAATTCCAAAAGAATAGGAAGGACAGCAGTGGTTCTCCATGCCCCTCAAACCCCTCAGTGATTTTGTTCCATGATTAACACTCCTCAAACTCAACTGTTTCAATTGTGAGAAGAAGCCTAGGAGAGGACATACCATTGATTTTAAATAGAAAGAAATAAAAACTAGCTTAAGGAGAATCAGAAGATCACTGTTAAAATAGCTGAGAAACCATTGGAATAAATACTAGGAGTAAAAATATGTTTGCAAATGTTATATACATTTTATGATGGACTCTTGCTAAAATGGGCAAGGGGAAAGAATTTAATTTTCTTTGCATTTTATTGAACAGGGTAGCCAGAAGTACTCCCACATGCTCTAGAATATAGATAAAAGCCAAGGCTGGAGTAGCATCAATGTTAGATATTAGACTGGAAATCAGTTAGAGCCTTTGATTTTCCACAGGCCAACTGTACAAATTTTACAGGAGCACAAAATGAGTTTCATTACATTCTTCCTAAAGGTCCCAAAAGGCCTTTGAAAAGAGTTAGGAAATGTTTGCAAGATGGTGTGCAGTTGCACCTTCCATGAAGAGGAAACAGAAAGCAAACCACTGCTTGTTCAATAAAATAGCATTTTACCTCTTTGGGAGCTTTCTGCTGACTTTTTTTGAGCTCTGACAACTTCCACTTTGAGATAGCCAGGCCTCCCAGTGGAAGTGCCCAATTCTCCAGCGTGGACTATGGTAAGAATGGATGCAATTGAGTGCCAGTAGAGAAGTTCTGCCTGTGTGGCATATACCCACTGGAGAAGAAGGAGTTTAACCTAGGAACTCTAGTTTACTACATCCAGGATATTTAGACAGAAGTTCAGGACCTTTTTTAGGTGAACTGGTTGAGCTTACACATTCATCAAAGACCCATACTTTGAAACTCTCACATATTTTGTCAGAGTTACTTGACTTCTTTTTACCCATTCACAGTCAGAGCACTGAAATGTTTGAAGACCTGGATGGATTCATTTACTCAGTGGAACAAATAATCCAATGACTGGTTTTGTGTTTAGTGTTTGTTTCTATAGTAGAATCTCATGAATAAATACAATTATTGTTGTAGCTTCTTGGATTAATTAAAAGGGATTAGTGTCTTTTCCACCATATTCTTGATTTTGTAGAAAGTAGCAAGACTTAGATTCCTGTACCCATCTCTTTTTACGTATCTGAGATATCTTATAATACATCTGCAGAGAGCCATTGTTTTGAAATGTAGTCACTTCACTGATCTTAAACTTTATTATGTGTATATCAGGTGGATAAGTGCTTTTAAGAAACTATTTTTGCAGTTGTGTTTTTTGGTGATTGTTTTCCTTCCAGATTTATATTCCACATACATTCTTTATTAACAGAGAGAGAAAAATGCAAAAATGTGAAGATCCTGCCCTTTCCTTAGTGTTCATTTTGGAGCTGTATCAGGGATACATTGAACAGCCTTGTTTCAATCCATGAACTTATGAACTGATGATTTTATGAAATAAAACTCTAACTTCTATTAAAATATAATCCTCATTCCCTTCATGACACAATTTTCCTGCAGATTTAGACCATGCTTTATTTTCCTGTAGGGTGACAGGGATGTACATGCCCTCTTCCATCCTCTGTGCGATGTGGCATCCATCAGGTGATCAGATAAGCAGTCACTGAGTACAATCAACTCCTGAAATCAGTGCCTGAATGATTCTGCTGGACAGTACATGGATCAGTACAGGGTACATGACCTACCCCCCAGGGTAACTGTTTGTTTGGTCTTCTCATCAATCTCCTGACAATTGACTGTAAATCTGGTTTCAAACTTCTTTCCTTTCCATGTTAGAAAGTGAATTTGGAGCCATTTGAAGTTTTTTTTCTGCACCAGGAGGAAAGGCAAGCTGCTATTAATTTATCAAGGTTTTGTCTATGAAATTAATTAATTTCCATTAACTATTTCATTAGTTGGTTTAGAGTTAAAACTCTATTACCCCCAGAAAACTTAGCAAGAAAAGGTAAAAAAAACCCCCACTGCAGAGGCAGATGCAGCTCCTGTTGTTTAGGTGCACTGCAGAAACAGAACTGGGTGTACTGAAGTCTATACTCAGCTCCACCACGCCGATGGAGAAGAGCAGCCTGGAAAAGCGCAGCCGTGCGCTGGGACAGGGACAGGGAGGAGAGCGGTGCTGGCATCACCAGGTGGCGCTGG